>JAWQFJ010029103.1:12500-21839 GCA_034096865.1 Theodoxus fluviatilis | reverse complement strand
CATACTTTCCCGTTACGTCATGTAATCAGTTGAATAAAGCAGGTACACTAAACGGACGTTTCGCCATCTCTCTCTCCTTGATTCCGCATCACCACAGACGCGTAAGGAACGAAACATGGTGGCAGCTGATGAACCTCGCTTCCTGCCCACGGCTTCACTACAGTAGGCTCATTTTTTTTCTCTTCTCAATTCCTCGTCTCCTGATTCTCCGAGTGTTTGATCGTTGAAAAGTTTCGCCTCGCCGAAAATCCTAGATGTCTGTCCCTGCCGACTCACGCGCTCCCGACCCTGCCTTGCCGACTGCTCCTAAACCAAGCGTCCCAGGCATCCGCCCACCTCCGCCCTTTGATGTTGAACACAACGCTCCTGACAACTGGAAGCTCTTTAAACAGAAGTGGAATCTATATTCTACCCTGACCAACTTGTCGGAGCACACTCAGACGTACCAAGTGGCACTACTACTCCACTCACTCGGTGACGATGCTCTACGCGTCTACAATGGCTTCCGTTTTGCGACTCCCGAGGAGAACCGCACTGTCACGGAAATCATTGAAGAATTCGACCGATTTGCCATTGGTGAAATCAATGAAACCTATGAACGTTTTAAATTTCATCAACGCAACCAGCATGACGGTGAAAAATTCGACACGTTTCTCTCTACTCTCAGGAACCTTCTGAAAACGTGCAACTTCTGTCCCACCTGCAAGGACAGTATCCTTAGAGATCGACTCGTGCTTGGAGTGAAGGACTCTTCGGTTCAAGCTGCACTCCTCCGAGAGAGACACCTCACTCTCGAAAAGTGCATCGATCTGGCCAAGGCCGCTGAACATGCCACCCAACATCACCAGGCCATGACTTCCGACGCCGTGCACAAACTGGCCCCTGCAAGATTTCAGTCGAAGAATAAAAAGTCCTCAGCACGTCCTACAACTACTGCTACTACCTCGCGACACTTCACTGCAAAGGCCCAAGGCAAACCCTGCAAGTTCTGCCCCTACACGCATGCACTGCGGAAGGAAGAATGCCCTGCATATGGCAAGACCTGCAGCAACTGTGGTAAGAAAAACCACTTCGCTGCCAAATGTTCTGCTCAACGTCGGACTGTCCATCACGTGGAGGACCAGGATGAACTTTCTGAACCCGGAGAATGGATTAATGCTGTCCACAACGCACGTGCCCGAGATGTCAAGTGCACCATGCTGGTGAACAAAAGAAAAGTGACATTTCAACTCGACACAGGCTCCACTGTGAACCTCCTGCCCGCTCGTTTCGCCAGCAAAATCACCTCATCTCCAACGACTCTGAAGATGTGGAATCACTCTGAGATCCAATCCTTCGGTACCTGCGACCTGTACTTGACAAACCCTCTCACCAAGCAGACACTCCTCACTCACTTTGTCGTGTGCCCTGACTCTCTCTCTGCTCTGTTAGGTCTGGAAACCTGCCAAGCAATGCAACTAGTCACTGTAAATGAAGAAAACTTCGAACGAGTTGCCGCCGTCTGCCCTGACGACATAGTGACCAAGCATCCAGCAGTCTTCGATGGATCTCTTGGCACCCTCCCTGGCACACATCATCTGAACACTGACCCATCTGTCCAGCCAACCATTATGCCCCACAGACGAGTCCCTGTCGCCGTCAAGCCGAAACTGGCGAAAGAGTTGACCAGACTCACCGAACTCGGCGTCATCACACCTGTTGACGACCCAACTCCTTGGGTGAGCCAGATGGTGATTACAGAGAAAAAGTCTGGAGAACTAAGAGTATGCATAGACCCCAGGGAACTTAATAAGGCACTCTTGCGAGAGCACTACACTCTTCCGACTCTGGACGACAGCCTTCATGAGCTCAGCAACTCCACTGTCTTCTCAAAGGCAGACCTCTCTTCTGGATACTGGCACGTCCATCTCGACACTGAGTCCAGTATGCTGACGACCTTTCAAACTTGTTTCGGACGATATCGCTGGCTCCGACTTCCATTTGGCACTTCTGTCTCGTCAGAAATCTTCCAGCGAAAACTTCTTGAAGCACTCCACGGGCTACCCGGTGTCGTGTGCATCGCAGACGACGTTCTCATCCACGGCCGCTCTGTGGCTGAACATGACTGCAACCTCAACAAGTTTATGGAAAGATGTGCTGAGAAAGGCATCAAGCTGAACCGAGACAAGCTGGAACTCAGGATGGAGAAAATCTCCTACATGGGCCACATCATCTCCAAAGAGGGACTAAAAACTGACCCGGAGAAGGTTCGAGCCATCACTGACCTCCCACCTCCTGCCAATGTAGAACAACTCCGCAGATTTCTCGGAATGGTGAACTACCTGGCACGATATGTTCCCCACCTGACTGACTTAGTTCACCCGCTCTCCAACCTTCTGAGAAACGACGTCCTATGGCAATGGTCTCCTGCTCAAGACAACGCCTTCAAGAAAACAAAGCAAGCAATCACTTCAGCACCAACTCTGCACTACTACGATCCCTCCAAAGAACTGACTCTGGAGAACGACGCCAGTGACTATGGCATGGGATCTGCACTGCTCCAAGATGGCAAACCTGTCGCTTTCGCAAGTCGCTCTCTGTCTCCTAGCGAGAGGAACTATGCACAGCTGGAAAAGGAAATGCTCGCTGTTGTTTTTGGCTTGGAAAAGTTCCACCACTACACCTACGGGAGAAATCTCACTGTCGTCACTGACCACAAACCTCTCGTTGCCATCGCCAGGAAACCGCTCTCAAAAGCACCCAAGCGCCTACAGTCTCTCTTGCTCCGTACACAAGTGTACAACTTCGACCTTGTCTACCGACCTGGCAAGGAGCTCCACCTTTCGGACGCCCTGTCCCGTGCCCCACTCCCTGACACTGTCACAGAAGAAAGAGTCACGGTGAACAATTTGCAGCACAGTCCTGTCAACGCTGACCGCCTCTCTCAGATACGCTCAGCAACAGAAACCGACAAGACTCTCTCCTGCCTAGCAAGCATCATCAGGACCGGCTGGCCTGATGATAGACGAAAGTGCCCTCCTTCCCTCTTGCCATACTTCAGCTACAGGGATGAACTGACTGTCCAGGATGGAGTCATCCTCCGTGGCGACAGAATAGTCATACCCACATCGCTGCGACACGAGATGAAGCAGAAGGTGCATGCCGGCCATATGGGTATCAATTCCTGCCTGCGACGGGCACGAGACCTCATCTACTGGCCCGGCATGACAACGGACATCCGTCGCTACGTGGAGTCATGTGACACCTGCGCCTCGTCCATGTGTCAACAGAGCCCCGAACCCATCCTGCTCCATGACATACCACCTCGCCCGTGGGAAAAGATAGGCACAGACCTCCTGCAAATGCAAGGCAGACAATATCTCGTCACCAGTGACTATCACACCAATTTCACTGAAGTTGACTTCTTGCCCGACACAACCACCTCGACAGTGGTGACCAAACTGAAACACCACTTTGCCAGATATGGAGTGCCCCAAACTGTCATCAGTGACAGCGGGTCACAATTCACATCTGAAACCTTCAAAAAGTTTGCCAAGGACTGGAACTTCACGCACATCAAATCCAGCCCAGGAAATCACAAGGCTAACGGGGAAGCGGAATCTGCAGTCAAGATCATCAAGCGCCTTTTTGAGAAGTGCAGAGTATCTCATGAAGACCCATACCTCGGACTGCTCAACCTACGCAACACCCCAACCGAAGGCCTCGAAAACAGTCCTGCACAGCGAATGTTCGGTCGACGAACAAATTCACATCTACCCTGCATCCCATCCAAGCTCAAACAAACACCCCAAGATGGTAACAAATCGGCAAGACTCAAAACAACAAAACGACAGAGCATCGCAGACCACATCAACAATAGCAGACGAGAGCTGCCAGCACTGCACATCGGCGACGCTGTGAGAATGCAGCCCCTTGACAACCAGTCCTCGCACTGGAAGGCTGCCACTGTCACAAATCAACTGGGGAAAAGGACATATGAAGTGACCACAGAAGGAGGAAGAAAATACACAAGAAACCGATTTCACCTTCGGCTCCGCAAACATGGCACCACCCAAAGCAAGCCTTCATACTTTACATTCAGCTCAGATGTCCCCAGCAAACAACCTGCTGATACCCAGTCACCTCGAGCGCTTACTCCTGTAACTGGAAACCAGGAAGCCCCTAGAGACAAAGCTAGCCCGTCCCATGAACACGCTCCCCAGATGACACAACGACCTGATGCACCCCATCCACCTGCCACTGCCCCAGCAAGGAAGAGAAGCAGTCGCATACCCATCTTTCAAACTCCAGTGAGACTACGGTCTGGGCGACTGACCAAACCCACTGCACGCTTTGACCTCTGACCTCATTCCTGCCGTTTGCCTGAGAGACCTCACACTCAAGCAACAACTCCATTTTCTGCTACTGTGAGCCCAGGCTCAGAAGCAGCATTCCGCCCAGGTCCAACTACCGACCATGCCGTCCGACAACATGAACTGTTCTGAGTGTTCAAAATTTATGTAATCATCATAGTGGCAATTTCGACCAAAGACTCTAGTCTTCATATTGCATCCATGCGTAGGAAATTAATAATCAAGTGTCCATATTATCTTGAAGGGGAGGATGTTAAGTGTAGCTAGTAAGCAAAGAAGAGTTATCTCCCTCCGCCCCTTCAGCCCCTCGTGTCTCTCCTGCGCGTCATACTTTCCCGTTACGTCATGTAATCAGTTGAATAAAGCAGGTACACTAAACAGACGTTTCGCCATCTCTCTCTCCTTGATTCCGCATCACCACAGACGCGTAAGGAACGAAACAGGACAGACAAAAGAAATTTGTAAGTGACAACACGGATCTATAATAAATGGATGCACGTCTTGAGGTCACGGGCTCTTTCAGCCAATTGCAGAGTTCTGCCAGAGGTCAAATCTCAAGTGCATAGAACGAGCACTTCCGGCGAGTCTCAGCAGCAATGGATTCCACAAATCTAACCATGATGGATTCCGCCATGGATCAGATTGTCACGCAGCTTATTGTGAGTACAATTAAATTTATTTTAAAGGTTTCTATTGAGTTACAGCTGTGATTAGATGTCTTTGTGTCTCTATCAAGTTTTTCATTAAGTAGGAAGCCCTGCCACAACATTTTAACCGATTTGTTGCGGTTGTTTTATGGACGCCACACACGTGTAGACTCTAAGACTGTAGTGCCTAGTGCCGTAGTGGCACAGGTCTTCGGAGTTAACAAGAAAGGGGACTGTTAATTTTCAAGTTAAACACGTTTTTGTTAATGTATTGATTGTACTAGTTTTCTTCTTTGTCATTTGTGACTCTCCATCGCTAAATGAGTCCGTTGCGCAGTCGAGTAATTTTGCGCAAACCGCCCACAAAAGAGGTGGGGGTTGTACCACGGATCTATTATTAATTTTTATAGATCCGTGGTTGTACATCTTGCAGTAGTCGATTTCGAGATTTTGTGGGGTTTTTTTTTGCTTCTCTAGTCTCTTCTTCATTGTATGAGTAAGTTTCGTGTTTGAAATCAACATGTAAGTGTATCCTTTTTGAGTGGGGTGGTAAATCATTTACAAGAAAACGTCCGCGAACCGATCGTCAACATAATGCATTTTATCAAAGTTTCGTAGCCACCACTACAACAGATCGACGGGTAAATACCCTAGGCTGCCAACCAAAGCCATAAACCACTGCTTCATCTCTGTGGCAAATTGCATGATTCTAGAATAAGGAAAAAAAGAGAGGGAATAATCAAAATGTTCAAAATGCAACGAGTGACTCATTTTGTGATGGATGGTCACATTTATGTCTCTCATGTGAGTTACATTTAAAGGGATATTTTATTTTAGGAGTTGTGTTGATTGTGTGCCTACTAGTACTACCATGGATTATAGATCCGTGGTACTAGTAGTACTTTTGTAGCCTGCCTTTTGAACTCCAAATTCAATTCATGCTTATCTTCATTCTTACATTTAAATTAAGATTTATGTGCGTGGGCCTAGTTGTAATTACATGTACACTTTTTTTGGTTCAGGATGAAGATGAAGAGCTTTCACCAATTTCGACAGACATCACAAAAGTGACAAGCAAGTCTGGTGCTGAGCGAAAGAACAGTTCACCAAGTTTGTGCAAGGTTTGTTTTGTTTTTAAAAATAATTTTCAGTTGATTTTGTTGAAGGAGAGATAAACTTTCAGTGATTTTGAATGTTATTTTGTGTGGATACAAACCAAAATCTTGCATTTAACAGTAAACTTGAAGTTAAATCTGCATCATACTCAAAACAAGAAATCAAGAAGTATTACATGACTGGTTCATGCTGCAACAAGACACAGATTCCTTTCGTTAGACATTGTAACAAGCAGCTTCAAAATATCTGTATGGAGTAATCTGCACTCTGTGTCACCTGGAGAAGTAAAGTTAAGAAACCCAAAAGAGCAGCGCTGATCACAAAGTGTGGCCGTCCCCCTGGTAGCTGCAGCTCTGTCTTCCCCACTTGTGCATTTCCAGTTTCCATCCTTCTGTCCTACCTTTAATGCATTTGAAACTGACACCTCCATGTTCACAATGTTCAGTGCTGTAATTGTAAACACCCCAAAATTGTTTTCTAAATTCTTTAAGTGTTTTTCATCCCACATTTCAAAATCCTGCCTCCACATGAAGCATACTTGCATGTACAATGCACTTTTATACAATCTCTACAGAGGGAGAAATTTTGATTTTTGTTCAAATTTTCCATTCTTACTTGTCAGTGTAATTATTGCATAATTTATAGTAGTACAAAGATATAGATCCGTGGGTAAAATAAAGGGCAATATTACAAATGTACTGTTTATTTATTATTATTTATTCCAATTCAAAGGTAGACTGGTTCACATAATCTGGGGGGGGGGGGGGGGGGGGGGGGGGGGGGAAGTGTCCCACGGCCACACTCTGCACGCTTGACGGAATTTGGGAATCAGATGCACATCTTTTTTTCTGCGAAAGTGAGAGAAAGAGAAGGATTTCAATGGTCAATTTGCAAATATATAACATCATAAGCTCTACTAAGTACTGGGTAGCAAGAAAATCGCACGTACCGTATCTGATGCAGTCTGGTTCATAGTGTCGGGAACAAATCTTAGCGTTGTTTGGGTTGAAGGAAGTGTCAATCCGGTCGATGACACGTATCACGTCTGCACGCCATCGGTCTTGCGCCTCGCTCACGCCTTGTCTCGGCAGTTTCATAAATGACAGACCTCGGCATTTCGCAGAAGTTGTACTGCAGCCTACAATCGTACAATTTTGGCCAGCGCTTGGCCGTTTTCTTTTCGCAACTGAGTTCTCCGCCATCGCATATCGTAGGTTGAACAGGCCACCGGAAGTGCTCGTTCTATTCAACTGCCGATTGGGCCTTGAGTGGAACTAAAATGACCTTGACCTCAAGACGTGCATCCATTTATTATAGATCCGTGGTGACAATCAATGAATTATATGCTATTCAATTTGAAACTGCTAAAAAATTTCAGGTGATTGAAATTATCTTATGAGAAGAGGGATGTAACAGCATGCAATATTTAGGCCTTCTCAGGTTTTGACGTACTTCCTGGCTGGACTATGACGTCATTAAAAATGTAGTCAACGTTTGAACATGTCGGGTGAGAAGAATTCCATGGTCTATTGTGTCGAACGCGGCACTCCAACAGAGTAAGAAGAGAAACTTTGGAATTGTCAGAAGCAACGAGAAGATCATTTAGAACACGGAGCAGAGCTGTTTCGGTGGAATGATGAGCACGGTACGCGGATTGGAAACGGGCCAAAAGGTCATACTGGGACACGTGCTCCAGCAGCTGCTGCAAAGCTAACTTCCTAACAATTTTGACAGAAAAGAAAGATTGGAGACTGGCCTATAATTACTAAGTTTGTTTGGATCTAGGTCCTGCTTCTTCAAGAGCGGCTTAACTATAGCCTGCTTGAAAACACTAGGGAAGGTGCCAGTCTGGAAGCAATCATTGATCATCTGTGTCAGGACAGGTAGGATCTCATCAATGCACTCAACTAAGAGGGGTGTGGGAACAGGGTCAAGGTCACAGGAGGTAGGGTTCATACTGCGGATGGTCTTGAGGACCGCACTAGCCTCAACCGGGCTGAACTGAAGGAGGGGAGTACCCCTGAAGGATACTGGATCATCACTAACAGGCGCACCTGCATCAGCAGACATGTCAACGCTGCTTCGAATATCGGACACCTTGGACACAAAAAAGTCGCAAAACATCTGAGGTAACAACGACATTGGTGAAGAAGGGAGAGTAGTACAACGGGTCTTGTTCATGAGCCTGTTCGTGATGGAAAATAATTGACCGCAAGTGGTAGAAGCACATATTTTGCATTGAAGTACACTGTCTTAGCCGTATCGACTAGACGATTGATCTTGTGCTTGAAAGAACAAAAAATTTCTTTGTGAACAGCCAAACCAGAACGCAGCCACTGTCGCTCAGCTTGTCGCTTTTTCTGCTTCAAAGCACGGAGTTCGGCAGCGATGGTGCTATACCACGGGGTGGAGCACGCTAAGGGACCTTGCACTTTGCTGTTGGGGCAAGACTGTCAAGGGCAGAGTGGAGGTGATCACACAACTGGTCAGCGGATGGCGCGGGTGACGCAGCAGCCAGAGCAGCCACATCATGTTTGAACACAGTCAAATCAATCCCACGGAGATTTCGAACGCTGCGGTACTCCGGCCGCCGCACCGGCCGCCGTACATCCAAGTCACACAACACAACGAAATGGTCAGAGGTCAAGGATTGAGAGACATGACATGAACGAAACACATTGTCATCAGGACGAAACCGCACCCAGTCAATGATATGACCAGACCTGTGGGTGGGTTGTGAAACAGCTTGCTTTCAGTTCTTTTCTGACATGCGGAACCTCCTACATACATGTAGAACTCATGCCAAAGACAAGGTCTTCATCCTCGGTGACTTGAATGCCAGAGTGGGCAGAGAATCTGAGTCCTGGATAGGGGTAATCGGAAAACATGGCGTTGGGAACTGCGACGAATATGGTCGTCTGCTGCTGGTATTCTGTGCGGAGCAGCAACTCACCATAACGAACACCATCTTCCAGCAAAAGGACAAACTGAAGACAACCTGGATGCACCCTCGATCCAAGCACTGGCACCTCATTGACTACATTCTGGTGCGCCATCGAGACCTGCAAGATGTCCTACGCACAAGAGTGATGCCCAGCGCAGGATGCCACACTTACAATCAACTTGTTCGTTGAAAGCTTGGCCTTAATTTCAGACCAAAACCAAAAAGAGGAGGCATCCTACAGAAGAAAATCAATGTGAACAATCTCAAGTAAGCAAAGATA
>JAWQFJ010029103.1:0-10000 GCA_034096865.1 Theodoxus fluviatilis | reverse complement strand
CCTTTCATTGACAGCTGTGAATGTCACTCTGAGATGTCCCAAGCTCCGAACCAACACACGTCTATAGCAGCCTTCACACGAGCAAGAAGCAGAACTGAGAGTCATGCACTGAAACCCATCTAAAACACTCACTTGCTCGGACAAAGACCAACCCTAAATTTTGCTGCCAACCCTACACTTTTGTTGTGCTGCTGCTGGCAAAACACACATACTCGCTCGCACACACACACGCACGCATCCACACACACACACGCACATTTAGCGCACATACACAAATAGTGCACACTCAAAATGAGTAAATCCTTCATTAGACTCGATAGTAACTTTAGTTAAATTTAATGTGTTAAAAATCTAGGTTTCCTACTGTATCATTTCTGAACAAAAATACGCTTTTCCTAGGCCCACAGGATATGTTTGTGATATGGTAAATATGTTCATTAAACACAAATTGGGGGGAAATTTGTATTTTTACATATCTACAAAATGCAACCTTTCTGTTTGTACCTACCTACCCATTTTTTGTATCATTGCCATGTTACCTGAAACAAAAAACTTTTTAGTTTGGGCCTAATGAAGGTGATGGTTACAACGATGACAACAATGTCAACAAGGATGATGGTGATGGTGTCTCAACTGATTCCATTTCCAGGCTACGAGACTGCCAGGTCTCTGGCTATGCATGGTGCCAGTGTGGTGCTTGCCTGCAGGAACGTGGAGGCGGGGAAGAAGTGCTGCCAGGACATCGTGGCGGAGCAAGGCAGCGCCAAGGTCTGCTGCAAGTTCCTGGACTTGGCGGATCTTCACACCGTGAGAAAGTTTGCGGAGGACTACCTCGCCCAGGGATGGTGGGTAGACTACATATGGGGTCTGCTAGCACAAAACCAGTTCTTACTCAACTTTTTGGTTTTCGGAGATGCAGATATAGTAACGTTTGTGTCCAACTAGCCCGGTGGGATAAGGAGCCCAAATACTTTTGATCACCCCTGTAAGTACATATTCATCATGCATAAATTATGTAGATTACCCTTCAAAATGGTCGCCAAAGCACAAAATTTATATCATTTTTTGACAAAATATCTCGGCAATGATTAAATGTATCAAAACAGCTTTCGCACATTAGTCTACTTACACAATGCCATGACCTGATCATGGCACTTTTGTGAGTTTTGCACCAAAAGAGTCAAGCAATTTTTTTTCATGTGCAGATTTTACACATTTTCCCCACCAAATTACACATTCAGGGTAGGTGTAATCGCATTTTAGTGAACAACTTTTGAAAAGTAAAATAATCAATCAATGGACAAATTATTCGTAAAGGTTGTAGAAAATGAAACTAAAATGATACAATGAAGATTAGCTAGTAATCTTGTCTCAAAGATATCCACTGTATGTGAAAAATACACGTGTGAGGAAATGCACTGAAAAGATTACAGTAGCCTGCTAGATACACATACATGTGGCGCTAAATAAGCCAATTAATGATAAAGAGCATTAGTTTTCCAGCTTTTCCAAGACACAGAATGAAAGAACAAAGATTGGTGGTTAATGTTTCAAAAATTGACAAAACCACAATTAAGAACAAACTCATTTTAAAACGGTCAACATACCTTAATCAATTTGTTTCCCATGCTGCCTCATGCCACTCAGCAAAGATGTGGACTAATTATCCAGTTTCAGTATGCAAACTTATTGCTCAAAATGTAGCACTCACATGGGGAACAACCCAGACAACTGTGCCTCATTTTGGTGACTTGGCCTCTAAAATTTGGAGCAATGAGTCTTTGGAGGGAAAAGTGAGAGCTGCTGGGGTTCTGCTGACAGCTAGGCCGGTACAGGAACAGCTACAGGGGTAGAGAAAGGTGGTACAAGATATTTAAGTACATTAGCTCCAAATGTCATGTTTAGAAAGCTGTTTTTCCACATATGCTCTTGTGGTTAAAAGGTCAAAATGGACTGGCAATGTGGTAACATTTCATGAGTCCATCCATAACGTGTCAACGATCAGTGCAAACAAGGCTTGAGTTGCACTGGTCAGTCAGAGATACAGCCCTTATACATCTATTGGGGTCAACCATGTGCATTTTTTGTTTAGGATATTGTCTGCTTCTATTACCCCTCTAGACCAAATCTGTTGCCAATGAAGTATGAAAATCAACATACAATGATGTAAAAAATTACTTCTATTGGCAGGAGCTACTCAAAAACAACTCTACCGACTCCAGCGCTTTCAAAATATTGGCGCAAGGATTGTTGAACGCCCTCCCAGGAGGGCCCACATGACGCCAATTTTGAAAAGCCTTCATTTGCTCCCGGTGCAGAGTCGAATCAAATATAAGAGGCTTGTTCAGGAGGCGCAGCGCTGCAAAGCGCTGCTCAGCGCTGCAAAGCGCTGCTCAGCGCTGCATGTGATTCACTCCTGAACCCTCAGAAACATCATTTTGGGACTGGAACGGGCTTTATTTGCCCCAAGCGCTCTGAATGTGTGAGTAATGGCAAGTAAGGATGACACAGTAATGGACTTTATTCATGCAGAATACATTTAAAACGTGCATAAACAATGTCTGTGGCAAAGAAAACACTTTCTTCGCGTCTATCAACACAACATGGGGCACAGAAGATTTACCTCCCCTTTAACAAGTAAAGCGCTGCACTACATCTTTGGTGTTCAGGAGAGGCAAAGAGCGCTCAAATGCCAACATGAAGCGCTCATGCAGCGCGTTATACTCCTGAACAAGCCTTATGTTCTCTGCATTGTCTTCAAATGTGTCACAGACATTGCTCCTGTCTATCTGCAAGAACTGCTAAAAGACTACAAGCCAGTGCGAAATTTAAGATCTTCCAGTCAAAAACTCATAGATGTTCAAAGAAAAAAACAAAAGCCTATGGTAACAGGTCATTTTCCTTCACAGACCCAAAGTGTTGGAACAGCATTCCGGTACGACTCAGAAAGTCATGGAGTCTAAAGGATTTTAAAAAAGGACTAAAAACATCTTTTTAGCCAAGAACCTTGTTTTGGTGACTATGTTGCGCATTGAGCATGCCTGCTAGGTGTGAAGTCTTGCGCATAACAAGAATACACATACATACAATTCCCTAAAAACCAAAAGATAATTAGGGTTCAACTAGCTCAGCTAAGACTTTCCCCTTGGTGTGATGGCTTCTACTAATACATTGCTGCAAAGGTCATCCTCGCTACCCTTTTCTTACATGGAATTTTCCATGTTGTCTACAAAAAGAAAATGAATCTATGATGGAAACAAGAGTTTGAAGTTGGACCACTACTCATGCATGTGTGTCTGTTTATTCAAAATAATAGTTTTATCATTCAGAAATGTCCAGATAAAAAAATAATTTTTGTATCATTGGAAAGCTTGCTCTCAGCTTTAATATGAAACCAATAACTCCAATCCATCAAAAACCAGCTGATGACCAGTATTGGGTGCTCTATCACCAAATTATACTTGGTCGTGAAAGGTATGCAATGAGGAGTTGCCTCCCTTCCACCATTGAGATTTCCACGTGAGAAAACCTATGCACTTGTGCACTTATGCACCATCTACTTAATTAAGCTTGAGGATGAACAGACAATGC
The DNA here is from genome assembly GCA_034096865.1 of Theodoxus fluviatilis. Lineage (NCBI taxonomy): Eukaryota > Metazoa > Mollusca > Gastropoda > Cycloneritida > Neritidae > Theodoxus > Theodoxus fluviatilis. The sequence continues at coordinate 6,409 of JAWQFJ010029103.1, read as the reverse complement.
AGACCTTCAAAGTGAGTCTTTCAGAGAAGCTACAAGTCTTGGAAATTCTGATGGGTCGGTGGAAGTGGGGGGCAAGGCCCAACATAATCCTGGGACATCCACATTTTCTCCTGGGGCAAGGAAAAGGTGATCTAGACTTGCCTGAATGGGTGACCAAATTTTCCTCTGATTTATTTTAGAAATGAAGCACGTTACAGCTTGAAAACTGTGTTGACTCACAATGGCATGCCTATGCAAGCAGCCTTAGAACTGACTGTTTAGTTTGCCTAACTTATACTGATATTGTGTACAAGTTCAATGCTAAACACATTTTAAATTAAGAGACACTGATATTTATTTGGCTGGAGTGATTACTGTAGTGGGGCAAACATTTTTTCCGGAAAGTGGATTTTGCTTTTGGGCAAGTGAATATTCAATCTACCTGTCCGAACGGTCTAGCAGTTTTGAGAAGTTATGTCTGACCCTGGGGTGCATGTGAGATTTGAAAAGCTGTGGACATGCAGAGTTGATGATGGACTGATCTTGCCATGACAGCCAGACAATCATGTTCCAGTCATGATGACTCCGGTCGTTCCTTTCTTCAGGCCTCTGCACCTGCTGGTGCTGAATGCAGCTGTGTTTGGGCTGCCCTACACAGAGAGCAAGAACGGGCTGGAGATGACGTTCCAGGTGAACCACCTGGCACACTTCTACCTGTGCCAACTGCTGACTGACCTCCTGGTCCGATCCCAGCCTGCCAGAGTCGTCATTGTCTCCACACAGGTGAGCTATGGTAACATAATGATGATGGTCGTCATTGTCTCCAGCGAGTCACACAGGTGAGCTATGGTAACATAATGATGATGGTCGTCATTGTCTCCAGCTTGTCACACAGGTGAGCTATGGTAACATAATGATGATGGTCGTCATTGTCTCCAGCGAGTCACACAGGTGAGCTATGGTAACACGATGATGATGGTCGTCATTGTCTTCAGCTTGTCACACAGGTGAGCTATGGTAACACGATGATGATGGTCGTCATTGTCTCCAGCTTGTCACACAGGTGAGCTATGGTAACACGATGATGATGGTCGTCATTGTCTCCAGCTTGTCACACAGGTGAGATATGGTAACACGATGATGATGATCGTCATTGTCTCCAGCTTGTCACACAGGTGAGCTATGGTAACACGATGATGATGGTCGTCATTGTCTCCAGCTTGTCACACAGGTGAGCTATGGTAACACGATGCTGATGGCCCAGCTGATGAGAGGGGCACTGAGTGACTCCAACCAAAAGTGATCCTGCACAAGAAACATGGCTAGATAGGCAAAACAGTTTTTGAGCAAACAAGTCATTAGCACACGGTGTTACATAATTGCATTCCTGAACCATACATCACTATAAACATGTAGAAGACTTCCTCTTTTAACTTGCAGTTTTTTTCAGAATATGCATGTATGAATGAATGATATTGTTATTGAAATATTTCGTTTTGCTATTTTCTCAACATTAGCCTTGTTTCCTCATGCACAGTCATGCTATTTTCTCTCTCTCTCTCTCTCTCTCTCTCTCTCTCTCTCTCTCCCTCTCTCTCTCTCTCCCTCCCTCCCTCCCTCTATCTCTCTCTCCCTCCCTCCCTCCCTCCCTCCCTCCCCTCTCTCTCTCTCTCCCTTCCTCTCTCTCTCTCTCTCTCTCTCTCTCTCTCTCTCTCTCTCTCTCTCTCTCTCTCTCTCTCTCTCTCTCTCTCTCTCTCTCTCTCTCCCTCCCTCTCTCTCTCTCTCTCCCTCTCTCTCTCTCCCTCCCTCCCTCTCTCTCTCTCTCTTTCTCTCTCTCTCTCTCTCTCTCTCTCTCTCTCTCTCTCTCTCTCTCTCTCTCTCTCTCTCTCTCTCTCCCTCCCTCTCTCTCTCTCTCTCCCTCTCTCTCTCCTCTCTCTCTCTCTCTCTCTCTCTCTCTCTCTCTCTCTCTCTCTCCCTCCCTCCCTCCCTCTCTCTCTCCCTCTCTCTCCCTATCTCTCTCTCTCTCTCTCTCTGTCTCTCTGTCTCTCTCTCTCTCCCTCTCTCCCTCCCTCCCTCTCTCTCTCTCTCTCTCTCTCTCTCTCTCTCTCTCTCTCTCTCTAATGATAACAAAGTTTATTTCTAGAAACATATGCCTATCCTGGGACCATTTAGCTGTAGGTCCATATACAGGAATACTGATGGAAACAAACTTGTAAATGTGAGGAAACATCTTTTATAAGACAAAGAAAAGCACAAAATGAATAAATAGGAACCATTCCCCTTCCCTTTCCCCCACCCCTTCCCCCACCTCTTCCCCTCCTCCTCCCCCTTCCCCTCCCCTCCTCCTCCCCCTCCTCCTCCTCCCCCTTACCCTCCTCCCCCTCCCCCTTTCCCTCCCCCTTCCCCCACCCCTCCCCCTTCCCCCACCCCTCCCCCTTCCCCCACCCCTCCCCCTTCCCCTTCTCCTACCCCTCCCCCTTCTGCTTCCCTTCCATCACCATGCCCAGAGGGTCAGTCAGCAGCTGGCACAGGTAGAAGTGAATGAATGAATGCACTGATCAATGAAAGAACAAATAAATAAAAGAACAGTAATGAATATACAATTTAAAAAAGAATGAATTATTTTAACTTCATGATCTTGGTAGTAAAAAAACTGTATGAACTTGAATGATGGATGAACTATATTTATTTCAGATTTATTGCTCCTTTTTTCCCCTTATGAAATTCTTGTCCATCATACTCCATTACTCCGGAGTCCGACAAAGATGCTTGTCATCACCGTTCCTCTTTCTTCTCGCCATCGGTTGAATTATGAAGGAATCCAGCAGACAAAGAAGGAACGGAATCCAGTGGACCCTGTGGACCCAGCTTGACGATCTGGACTTTGCTGACGACCTCGCTCTCCTCTGCCATAGCCGATGCAGGAGAAGACGGGCGTCCTGGCAGCCACGTCGACACAGGTTGGCCTCAACATCCACAAGGACAAGACTAAGATCCTGAAGACCAACTCCACCAGTTAAATGAATGTGAATAACTTGAAAGCGTTACCAGTGTAGTGGACTTCACTGGCGTTTTAGCGCTGACCAACCAGTGAATTTCAACTTGTGAATTGACCAGTCAGAGTGGGGTGGGATGGACAGTAGTGATTGGACTGGCTGGACTTGGTGACGTCAGCGAAGTTATTTAAACAAGTGTCGCCGGATGCTCGAGGCGTCATAACATTTATTTTCAGCAAAAGCAGTGTCCGTGAAGATGCTGGCGCCCTGCTTGTTAGGTTTATACTTGGCGGTGGCCATATAGAGAAACGTAGAATGGGAATAGTAAGAAACCTCAGCCGGCCCGGAGCCAGTTGGAAGCGAACCCCTCTGCCAGGGGGTGGTGGAATGTTGAACAGCCAGCTTGCCTGCCAGCCAGCTTGCCTGCTTTGCTAAAGTGTGGTGGCCTGTCTTGTTGGAGAGCAGACCGACTCCTTTCCGAGGAAGAAGAAGAAGAAGACGTAGGAGCCAGTTCCCTCGACACGACGCAGAAGAAGAAGGAATGCCAGAGAGAGAGAGAGAATGAAAGAATGCCAAGTTTCAGCTGTTTCATCGACTGTGGTGATTTCCCTCCAGGGTCACCGGCTGCAATGTCGGTGCACTCAGACCCCCTCCTCCCCCCAATTCCAACCCCGGTGCTAACGCGGTGAGCGTGGGGTTTAGGTCCGTGCTTCTCCACCTGCACGTTTTTCATCGAAAGGGTCAGATAAGTACATTTAGTTAATTACCTCGGCTCGGGCAGACATCTTTCTTTTCATTGTTTTCTTTTTACTTGTCTCGCTTCAAATTGCTGAACTGAATTGATTGTTTTCTACTTGCATTCTATGCATTTATTGTAGCGTTTGTCGCTCAGTCACCATTCACTGGTAAATGCATTCATGAAAATTAAACTACTTCCTTTGAATTGATACCGTTTTTGCCATTACTTCATTTAGACAATTACCATCTAGCGTGTGAATGGAGGAATGAAGGTGCGTGCTTTGGTTCTTCCCCTAGACATTTAAACGAGTTAATTTGATCAAAGAACAAGTACGTGGTATAGCGCAGTCGCTTCCGAACTCCGAGCTTTGAAGCAGGAAAAGCGTCAAGCTGAGCGACAGTGGCTGCGTTCTGGGTTAGTCGTTCACAAAGAAATGTTCAGCTCCGTCAAACACAAGATCAATCGTCTCGTAGCTAAGGCTAAGACAGTGTATTTCAACGCAAAGATAGTTGCGTCTACCACTTGTAGGCAGTTGTTTTCCATCACAAACAAACTCATGAACAAGACCCGTTGTACCGCCCTCCCTTCCTCCCCACTGTCATCTCTACCTCAGAAATTTTGTGACTTCTTTGTGTCCAAAGTGTCTGACATACGAAGCAACGTTGACATGTCTGCTGGTACAGGTGCTAGCGAATGACCCAGTATCCTTCAGTGGTACTCCCCTTCTTCAGTTCAGCTCGGTTGAGGCTAGTGTAGTCCTTAAGACCATCCGTAGTATGACCCCTACCTCCTGTGACCTTGACCCTGTTCCCACATCCCTCTTACTTGAGTGCATTGATGACATTCTGCCTGTTCTGACACAAATAATCAATGATTGCTTCCAGTCTGGCACCTTCCCCAGTGTTTTCAAACAAGCTTTAGTCAAGCCACTTCTGAAGAAGCAAGACCTGGATCCAAACAAGCTTAGCAATTACAGGCCAGTCTCCAACCTTTCCTTTCTTTCAAAACTGTTAGAGAAATTAGCTTTGCAGCAGTTGTTAGAGCACGTGTCCAAGTATGATCTTTTGGCTCGTTTTCAGTCGGCGTACCGTGCTCACCATTCCACCGAAACAGCTCTGCTCTGTGTTCTAAACGACCTCCTTGTCGCATCTGATGATTCCAAAGTTTCCCTTCTCGCGTTGTTAGATTTGAGTGCTGCGTTTGACACAATAGATCATGGAATTCTTCTCTCCCGTCTAAGACATGTTTTTGGCATTGACAACACAGCACTCTCCTTCCTGAAATCATATATCTCAGAACGTAGGCAGACTGTTTTGATCCAGGGTATAGCTTCTGATCCTGCCCCGCTAAATTACGGAGTCCCACAGGGCTCGGTTCTGGGTCCTCTGCTGTTTCTACTGTACACCCAACCACTTTCCAACGTAATTGACAGTCATTCATTCTCTCACAGTGAATTTGCTGATGACACGCAACTCTACAACTCCACTCATCCCAGTCAAATCCAACTTCTTCTCTCTGCAAGTGAACTTTGTATTTCTGATGTGAAACAGTGGATGACACAGAACAAACTCAAACTTAATGATTCAAAGACCGAAGCTCTCCTGGTTGGCGGTAGAGGCGAATTCGATCAGGCCCTGAAACTAACCATAGGCCAGAGTGAGATAGAATTCTCAAAGTCTGTTAGGAACTTAGGTGTCATGTTCGATGATGATCTTTCTATGAGAGTTCATGTGAACAAAGTTTGCCAGTTAGCTTACTACGAGTTAAGGAAAATTGGCACTATTCGTCACTATCTTTCACAACAGGCCACTCAAACCCTTGTCACTTCCCTTGTTCTGTCCCGTCTTGATTATGGAAATTCTCTTCTTGCCGGCATTCCTGGCACTCTGCTAAACAAACTGCAAAAAGTCCAAAACACTGCTGCTAGATTAATCTTTAGATGTCCCAAGAGAACTCCCACATCCAAACTCCTTCGTGCACTGCATTGGCTCCCCGTCGCTCAGAGGATAGAGTATAAGCTAGCCATTATGTGTTTCAACTTCTTCAATCAAACTGCACCACACGCACTCAAAGAAATTCTCACTGTCTACACCCCCGCTAGAAATAACCGTTCAGCTGCAGACACCAAAACGTTAAATGTCCCCCGTCGCAAAAAGATAACCCAAGGACAGCGAGCTTTTTCCTACATCGGCCCTGTAACATGGAATAGCCTACCTTTCCCTGTCCGTCACTCTAATTCCATGTCCCAGTTCAAAACCTCCCTCAAGACACACCTGTTCCGGTCAGTCTTTCCTGACGAGCAGTGAAGGCGCCTCTTTTATGTTTCGTGTTTTGCCTGCTACTTAATTAATTGTATTGTATTTAATTGTTCTTTTTATTTCAATTGTATAGTATGTGAGTGTTAGAATGTTTTGTATGAGTGTAGACTTTATCATTGTACACGCCATGAGCTTGCTATTAGGGAAGGTATGTGCGTTATAAATAGTCTGTATTATTATTATTATTATTTACCAAACCAGTCACCCTAAACGGAAGTCCCCTGGAAGAAATTCAGTCCTTCACCTACCTGGGTAGCATCATCAACCAGGAGGGAGGCACAGACGCAGATGTCAAGGCAAGGATCGGCAAAGCAAGAGCTGCCTTCATCCAGCTCAAGAACATCTGGTCTTCCAGAGAGCTGTCTTTGACCACCAAG
>JAWQFJ010029102.1:45000-66365 GCA_034096865.1 Theodoxus fluviatilis | reverse complement strand
CACACACACACACACACACACTCACAAACACACACACACACACACACACACACACACACACACACACACACACACACACACACAAACTCACGCCCGTACTTTTTTATATTTGTCTTGAATTCTTTGGATATCTCTTTGCTTTCAAATCCATCCACTCGAATCCAAAGCGTGACAGAGAAACCGTGTACAGGCTTACACTCGTCTAATCAGGCAGCAACATCAAACGACGTTGCTTGTCCTGCACTGTTTTTCTGTTAGATCGATGGAACAAGAGGACAGAGAGCAACCTATGCACGACGGCATTACAACAACAAAAACCATCGCAAGGGGACTTTATCACTCTCTCAGTTTTCGAGACTTTGGCTCTGCAGCAGAGACGTTCGTTAGACTGGACGCCACGGCACCACAGATGCAGCCAGAGAAATCCCTAGTCAGACCAGGTAACATGAAGGGAAAGATAACCCGGGACCGATACACATGCACGTGGAAAGCGAACAGTTCCGAAAAATTCTGATACATGCATTCATTCTTTGCATTGCTACTGGATGCTTACAACCAGAAGCTGTACGAACCCAGACAGTCAACTTTGCGTGGTGCGCTCTGACGCAGAAAAATCCGCCATGACGACAAGGTTTGTGTAGAGATACATGATTTAGTATCATAGCTTGTCTCCTGTGTATAATGTGAGCTGTTCACGTGAAACATGACAAAGCAATGTATCTCTAGAGTAGTTCTGGGATCCTGGAAGGTCGCTGACGAAAAGAGCTCCACAGTATCACGAAACTCTACGCAAAGTTTGCTGTGATGGGGGCTCTCTCTTGTCCACTCCGTTTTTAGTTTGATGCATAATGTCAGTCGTCTGCATTGGCAGTGTCTTTGGTGAAAATCTGCTCTTGCCTCTACTATCGTAGTCCCGGGCCATGCAAGAGGAGATGAGAAGGCGGGATCGGTGCTGTGACAGAGACTGCCAGAGGTTAAGTGCCGCTCTGTCTCAATGTCGCCTGCGGCTGTCTGACCTCCGCTTCCATCGACAGGTCACGTGACCTAATTGACAGCCACAGAAAACCGCCATTTTTGCTCTGAAAGGTCACGACATGGTCACTAGTGGTCAGCTGTACGCGGATGCCAAAGTTCTCCTCAATCACACTAAGTAACAAAACAGATGAACAAGTGACGAGTGTGCGAAAAAAAAGAGAACGACTGGATGGACATATGGTCGGCTGAACAATAGGTATTGAGATTCGAAACACACATACACACACATACACACACACACGCACACACACAAACACAAATACGCACGCACACACGCACGTGCGTGCACACACACACACACACACACACACACACACACACTCACACACACACACAGACGCACACACTCACAGACATCTCTTCATCTCAAAACGAACATAAAAGTGAAAAGAGATGAACAACCGACCCACAAACAAGCAAAACCGGAACAAAGTAAGTAAGTAGATAAAACAATCTAAAGCGGCATCCGTAATGGGTAACAAGGCCAGTCATGTGGTTTCTCTCGTCCACGTTAGTGGATTTTTTCCCCTCCGTTTTTGCACTGTGCCTTGTTTGTGATCGAGGTCTGCCAAACCCCAGACCTGCACTCTTGGCCCTCAGTCTTTGTGTTGGACCCACATCGATGTTGGCTGCGGTCTGACGCGAACGGGCGTCGCCCATGGCAACGACGTTGACGTGCAGGTGGCGCCGTTCAACGTTGACGCGGCACGTGGCGGCGACGTCAGGCAATGCCCAACAGCTACAATAGGACACTGGTCACTCTGCGATGGGGAGGAGGGAACGGGAAGCAGGAGAGAGGGGAGAAGAAGGGGCGTCGTGGGTGAGGATGGATGGATGGATGGATGGATGGATGGATGGATGGATGGATGGATGGATGGATGGATGGATGGATGGATGGATGGATGGATGGATGGATGGATGGAGTTTTACGGCTTATCAGCCCTCTGAGGCAATGTAAGGCCATTGAGCACAAAAATCACAAAAATCGTTTAGAGTAAGCGAAAATCAAGTTAGGATTTCCCTAGCTGTTCACCTCTCACAAATCGCGTAGAGAGACGAGATGGGCGTATTCTGACCCCCAACCCACAGGGGGGCTATTCTGACCCCCAACCCACAGGGGGGCTATTCTGACCCCCATCCCACAGGAGGGCTATTCTGACCCCCAACCCACAGGGGGGCTATTTTGACCCCCAACCCACAGGGGGGCTATTCTGACCCCCAACCCACAGGGGGGCTATTCTGACCCCCAATCCACACGGGGCCGTGGGTGGGGAAGAGAGATGGGTTGGGTCAAGGTTGGATTTGGTGGAGAGTGGGAGGCATGAGCCTTTCAGCTCGGGTCGATTTTCTCCAAATGTCTCGACTTGTATGAGAGTGTTGCAGAATCAAGGAGGATGTCGGTGTAGAGCGTAGCAATAGGGTGATTTGTAATTCCCTGGGACACGTTTTGGTAAGCTGCAAGTTGCAGTGAAAGAAACTGATTGTCCGCACAGTAGTACAGATGGTTTTGCAAGAATAGTTCTTCTCTTTTGCCATCTTTTACGTCCGCTCGTTCATGCTGCACGAATTAAACAACAGCGAAACACCCGTGTGTAAATCTGCACCTTATTTGTCACATGACATAGTTGAAAATCAAAGAATTTCACATCAACCGAATAAAATTTCTTTAAAAGTACTATGGCGCCGCTGTGTTTAACATAACATAACATAACATAACATGACATAACATATGATAACATGACATGACGTGACATGACACAATCTAACATAACGTATACTTCATTCATGCAGAAGTTCTATTTCACTGGCATTAGGTACATGGCTATGTACAACAATGCAAGACAAATAGTTGCCAACAAGGGGTAATATAAAATGAACAAAAGTAAGTGAGTGCACTGCCAGAGGTTCACATTACATTGTAGTTCTATAATACGTGGTGTTGAAAATCCTTGTGGCAGGTGGTATAAAAGATCGATAGTATCTGTGTGATTTTGGAGGATGGAATCTTTGAATGCTAGGTATGAGTCTGGAGTGCAAGTCTGCGTGGAGAGGGTAATCTGCGTTTCTCATGATGATATGTGTCTCCTTTCTCATTCGATATTGATGGATCTGCTTCTGTTTGTCCCTACGATCCCTTCCTTTCAGCGTGAATTAAAAAAACAACAGAAGAAGAAAAGCTGTAGCAGCCTTGGTTCGGCCTTCACAATGCAAGAAAGACAAACATCACACATTGCCTTTTCTACAACCACAAAACAAAACAAAACAAACACGGTGTTGGGACAATGTAACAATAAACTATAATTATTTGGCGATAGGGAAATTACGCATGCTATGTTCACAGCTCGCCTAAAATGGGTCACGTGTAAATCAACCCTTTTCTCACCGGGCTCTTCTCCCACAAAGCCTCTTCGATCCGAGGGTCTGGCGATAGCGGAAGCTGGCTAATGAAAGAGACTAAAAGTCGTATCGACTGTGAACTCGCACCGCTGTTTATTTGCGACTCCACAAAGACGGTCAAGGTCACAGGACACGCTCGGCTCCCTCTGGGAGATATGGAAGAAAATTCTCAAGTTGAACATTGATGTTTGTGCTTCAGCCTCGAGATAAATATTTGACTTTATCGCTGAATAGGCGACGCTGACAGGACAACACACAAATAGCGTTGGAGGAAGGGTCTGGTCAGAGCTCCGCCTGTTGGAATACACGATGGTCGATGGAGCCTCTTACACAAGACGTGTATGTGACTTTTGACTGCGTCACTAATGTCCCCACACTCCCTGACCGATTCATTGGGCAAGTAGAGCGCACTGATAGTAAGTACTGTTGACTCAGGCACCAGATGACTGTGACAGAACTGCAGGCGAGAAACGCATGTTTCCCGCAGTAGACTAATTCATCGCTGATTGCCAGTGGTAGTTATTTGACCCATAAATCACAGAAACCAGGACAACTTTTTATCTTCTGCTGTTCCGTTTAGTGTGAAAGGAATATACTCCATCATTAACCTGGTTACTCTTTTTTCGCTGAGTAGTGAGATTTCTTTTGTTACAAAGACTCAGCAGCTCGGTGAAGCACATCGTCTTGTTTTTTCCATTGTTTTCCTCTAGCGTTGCGTCATTACCCAACATCTGCCTGTGCAGGGACTTCCTGAGGCGCTTCTCTGCAGCAAGGTAGTGCTGCAGTCCGCCTCTAATTGCACGCGTGTGTCATAACATTGGCAACGCACCCACGCCTAATCACCGTCTCCAGCTTCGACTCGCCTAGCTCCGCCTCTTCCTTCTCCCTCTTTTCTACAACCACCTCCCCCACCTCCAGCTCCACCCCCTTTCCCAGCTTTCTCAGTAGCGCAGAGGCCGTCTTTGCCTGCCATTAAGGGACTCTCATTAGTGGTGCTCAACGGAAGTCGCTTGGCCACGTCGCATTGATTGTCGGGTAAAGCCTGCCTTTTGTTACCTGAACTCACTGCGCACGCGCAGTCCGGGCATCCGGGTCCCCGCAAAGCGCGGGAAAGAGCGCGGTCGCGCGTGCCAGACGCGCGAGGAGGGTGTCGCATTTCATCCACGCAGGCAGCGTCCCCAGAACACAAGTCCAAGCAGTCCGCAACCCGTGGAGATCTCGCACCTGTTCCCGACACGCCTTTGTCCCCGGAAGGAAGGCCGCTGTGGGAGTCTGTGGTTGTTAAGGACCACAGGACGAGAAGGCCAAGACAGCTCTGTTTCTATGGAAACACAAGTCCCCACTCCATCTGTCCCCTCGTGAATCTGAGGATGTGCTCGGATTATCCTCGCGTTACACGACAAGTGAAGCACGAGTGGGAGCATGGCTCGAGTGTTAGGAAAGGTTCAACGGCTGTCGTAGGCTTTTTTAATGTGGAAAAATATGGGGGATTTTTTTCGGCTTTCGTGACTGACACGGATCCCCCACATGTCTCGTGGCTTCAGCTCGTAACGGCCGCCACGCCCCTGTGGTGAAGCCGTGGGCGTGTTCCTCTGTATCGTCAGGGAAACCGTCTGACGACGGTGTTGCAGCTGATGAACAAAGGCTCGTCTTTGTTTACTGGATGAACACCCTGTGGGTTGGGGGTGAGGGCAGACCCACCGCGTCTCCCTGCGCGATTCATGAAAGGCGAACAACTAGGGGAAGGGAGACTTTACTTGCGCTTACTCTTACCGTCTATAATGTTTTTCGGGATCAATGGCCTTGCATATCCTACCTTATGAGTCAATGCGAATTAGCTGCATGGATCCGGAACATCTACTAATACGTGCTTTGTTGGCTTGATTCAGGCTGAAAATAAAGTGGTTCCATGACTGGTGTTGGCAATGACGAGCTCACGCCTTAATGTGATACTTCTTGCATGAAAACAAACCGTACCCACAATGACATGCGTGTATTTAAACAGAGAGAATCAAATACTACATCTGGTATACACACATGTTTTATTGGGTTCTTCGTATGTTTGAAAGTGAAGGAAACAAAGACAGCTCAAGTATGACAAATTTCTGTTTATAGTAGAAAAAAGCATTTATGTGTTTATGCAACATTTTAAACATTATGTTGTATAAACTCGATCAAAATAACTCTGAAAAGATAAGCCATATTAGATTTTAATGACAAGTCCAGCGCTAATAAATGAATATGTCAGAGTAATCTTATCATGGGTGTTTCCTCGTTCGAAGCAGCCGCAAAAAGCATTTTAAAATGTCATGTCATTTCCTGAAATGTTGCTTTGGAATCAGTACCAGTGTATGTCGTGGCCGGATGATGTAAAACCTGAAAACTACTACAACTCTGCATGCTACTAAGTTTCTTTCTTTTTAATTTTCCCAAAAGTTATAGCTTCTGATATTACGAGTGTGATGAACTTTTATTGTTATCACTTTAATCATTTCGAACGTTGTATGTGAGAACCATTTCAACTGATTCAGTGTTAGTGAAGCATATGGAATTCAACAAAGAAGAAAATCAAGCTCCATTCGCACAAATGTCAAAGTCATCACAATTTGCTCTGTTTTATTAGAGTGATGAATGACAGATGATTCAGTAAAACGAGAACCGGTTTTTTTCCCGAGCAAAGACAGAAGTAGCACACTGAGGGCCGAACAAGTGATTTGTCAAGGCGAACATCTCAAGCATGTCAAACTCAGGAGAAAGAACTAATATGTCTGGAAGTAAATGGTGTTTCCATTTTCGATGACAAAACCTAATGATAACTATGATAGATGGGAAACCAACAACAACAACAACAACAACAAAAACACCAAAAACAACATCAAAACAACAACAACAAAAAGAAGGATTTTATATAGAAAGATAGGGTTCTTTCTACTCTGTAAATCAGGAATGTTCACTCGACCCCACTAATTTGAAGCCACGGTGAGCGCGTCAAAAACGCACAAGCTAATAGTTATGGAATGTAGCTACGAAAAAATGTTAAGCTGAAGACATCAATACTTTAACTTCTGTTGAAAATGCTGTGCTGTGTTGAAGTGGCGATGTTTTTGTCTATGATAGGAGAATCAGCTTCCTGCCTTAAATCCCGATACATTCATCATTTCCATGGAGAGTCAATATCCGTGAGAAATGAAACAACTGAAGTAGTTTTCAAACTCTAGTATTTCAATCATGGTGACATATGAAAATATGTCAAATTCCATTCGAAAGATTCAAATTGTGTCAGGATTTGATTTGTTCTCCTCACAGTGAAATATCCAAAATATTTGAAAAAGATATGCAAAAATCTGGAGGAAAAACTCAAATCCAAACACACATGAAATGCGGTTCGTCGCCTAACATACCGCAACATTCAGTTCTCGAGTGTGCTTGGCTAGGAGTCTACTCGAGTGTGCTTGGCTAGGCGTCTACTCTCAGCCCAGTGGAACTGTTTGGCCTACCGAGATGACGTCATAAAGTAAACGACGCTTCAATAGTGACAACGAAATGAAAATACGGCCAAAGTAGTGATACTTGTTAACATTTTTCTTTATAAACGCTTGCATGAGGAGGCGATTTTCTTGTCATTTCAAAAATCCAGATAGCTTCCTTTTAGAATCTGAATATTTTGGCATGAAGGGGGAAAACAGTTACACGTCTCCATTTTCTGCAATCCATAATTCTGCTGATGAGTTTGTACTTTATCAAGCGAATACTAACAAGGAACTAAATGCTTGTTTTTTGCCTTACTGCCTGCCTGCCTGTCTCGCCCGCCCGCCCGCTCGCTCACCCTCAACCCCCATCCTCTCTCTCTCTCTCTCTCTCTCTCTCTCTCTCTCTCTCTCTCTCTCTCTCTCTCTCTCTCTCTCTCTCTCTCTTCCCTCCCTCCCTCCCTCCCTTCCCCCCACCCTCTCTCTTTCCCTCCTTCTCTCTCTCTCTCTCTCTCTCTCTCTCTATCCCTCTCTCTCTCTCTCTCTCTCTCTCTCTCTCCTCTCTCTTTCCCTCCTTCTCTCTCTCCCTCCTCTCTCCCTTCTTCGCTCTCTCTCTCTCTCTCTCTTCTTTTTTTTCTCTCTCCATCTCTTCCTTTTGCTGTCTCGCTTGCTCTCTCACTCACATACAACCGCGTGAGTACGCACGCGCGCGCGCGCACACACACACATACACACACGTGTACACATATGCACACGCGCACGCGCGCGCGCACAACACACACACAAGTACATGTACACATATACACACACATACATAAACACACACACACACACACACACACACACACACGTACGTAGGAACACAATCCTGCTCAGTCCAAACACTATGAAATAGGTGCCACGTGCTAACTTAGGTATATGCTACACTGCCAATGATGAAAACACGGTCACAGAGTGAAGACGTGGATGCTGTGCAGCCTCTGAAACATTGTTTCAACCACGCTACAGCGCCATCAGACGTCTGCCTGACTCACAGAGGCCACGCTGACCTTCTAGCGGGGCGCCATGAAAGTCGGTGCCAAGCCTTGAGAGTCTCAGTACAGCGGATGGGTGACGCCCACAGCCAGTCTTAGCTCTTCTGCTTCCAGGAATCAAAGACCATCTCACTTTAGATGCCCGACGCAAATAGTCTGTTTGCTTGGGGGGCAGAGGGAGTGAAAGGGGAAAGTGGCTTTGTAGGCCACTAAGATAGCAGGGAAACTGCCATGAGATAGCGATCAAATCCTGCAGTCTGTTGTTGGTACCTTTTTCCAGTGGCATTGCCAAACGTTGTAGCTGCCGTTTAAAGTGCCACAGTCAATGAAGCGGTTTAATCTCTCCCCTCCTTCTATTTATATCTTGAATGTCCTGTTCATCGTTTCATTGTTGAAGAAAAACAATGTAAGCACGGTGCCGTGGTACACGAACCTTCAGATGATGGTATTGCGTCAGACTTGAATAGAAAAGTTTCAACGCTCTCTGTCCAAAGAGTTCTCATGACAGTTACCAAGACTGTGGCGCCACTGATCGATGGTGGAACAATGATCTCACTTCAGAAATTCACAAGCTGGCAGCATGAGAGCCTGGAGACAAAATTCTCAATGTAAGTCAGACAAAGGAGTACATGGACCTTTACTTATTATTCCACATGTTTACGTTTGTCCATGGAAGTCGCTAAAGTACTTACTTAATTAATGAAAGTGTGTGCGGTTTGTGCGCCCATCAATGGGTTATAGTTGTAATATAAAAGGGCGCCTTGCCTTTACTTTTAAAGTTCTCTAGAATTGACTGCTTTGACGAGAAGGTTTACTTCATGTCAGCTTTGCTTTCACTGCAGTCATTGGCCTCTTGACAGTGGATTTTGGGTAAAAGTAACCACTATCGCCCGAGAACTATCAGTGCTCTTATGTAGGATCTGACTTTAAGACAGTTTATCAGTCTTCTCTTAGTGCAGCTAAAATTAATTTTAATACAGTCGGTTTAACATTCTGTAAGATGAGACTGTTGACAATGCTCGTACATAATAAGCAGAAGGTCGAAAGTTGTGGTCCTTCAGTGGAAAGCATTGTGAGGTTCTGTACCTTCAGGCAGCGATTTATCATACGGAGACAAGAACCTGTGTTCGCTCACTAATGCTCGTAAACGAATACGAATCTGTCTTGTTAGATTACTCTAGTTCACGGATAAAAAGTTGGTTAAACCTAGTTTGTAGCAGATGATTTTTTCACTGACAGAAGCAAGTGCTGAACCATGCAGACCTGTCAAAGCCGATGTACGGACCATGCATCCTGTCTTATTTCTAGAACTGGCTTGCAGCATGCGTGGAGAGTGGAATACAAAAAAGAGGGCCATGGAGAACTACAGCGGCAAGAACAACACGACGTTCAAGCAAACACTGACTGCTAAAAGCTTCGTGGGCGGACACTGGACAGAGAGTGACAGATTCTCCAAAACACCACGGGCTCGAAACATCGCAGCCGAGGCGCAACTCCAGACAAAACAGCCACGAGAGAAGGACACAGTCGCTTTCGGTGTATCAAACCTCACTTCAACAAGCACGGGTCGGAAACGACGCTACCGGAGTGTGGAAAGGCGAGTCAACGCCTAAGAGGGCGACAAGGGAGGCAACTGTGGAAGGTCGTGGTAACTCTTCTCCTCCGGTGACGCACGGCGAGGCAGGCTGCACGTCTTGGGTATTTCCTCTTCAAACACGGGGACCAACGTTATATAATTGTTCTGGAAGGGCGGATGGCGCGCCTGGCTTGGGACTGGGGATGCCTTCCAGCTGGAGAGGAGTGGGGTCGGGATTCCCCCTCAGGCCTCCATGTTTGTGTGCTCAGAACGCCCCGAAGCGCGACACGGGTCGGGTTTGAAGTCCGCCGACTTCCAACAACACGCCCCGGAACCTTTTTTGTCTCACCCAGATGAAATAGTTCGTTTGCACTGAATAAACCACGCGATGGAAGAGAAACAGCGCCAGCCGCCTTTTGTGTGGGTTCTCTGGAGCTGGAGTTCCAGATGAAACGGGTGGCGGGGGTGGGGGGTGTCGCTGACAGCGCTGTCTTGGTGCTGTCATTGTGCTGGGCCAGAGACAATAGGATGATCAGCTGCGACGGAGGGGACCGTAAAGCGAGACGGCCCGGTGACGAAATGCAAGGCCCCGTTCTTAAATTTAGGCGACACCGTAATTTCCGTGTTTGCCTGTTCCGAAAATGTCAGTCTTGAATACGGGGAAGAAGTTTGCCCAAGGCTTCAGAAGGCGATTTTGCCAGGCGCTGGTGCTGGTGTCGCATTACAAGGCAAAGATGGACCTCTCCTCTGTCATTTCCACGCCTCATGGCGCTCTACCCAGCACTGTCCCACTCCGGCACTCATAACCCGCAGCCTCAGTCCAAGTGTCCTACCCTTAACTCCATTATCTCTCTTCTCCTCAGCTTCTCGCTTTGCGCCTCTCGTGTGTTTCAACGTAAAAAAATTCTTGCACCCTGAAACTTTAGCACCGATTGATAATGTATACTGAATGTACATCAGATAAACACAACGAGAAAATTTCCTTCATATATTTAGATACCATATTTCTATCTATCGATTTCCTCACAGACGGTCAGAACAAGCAACCGAAGTTTATTGAAAAGGGAGGTGAAACTAAAGTAAAGGAAAAAGTGGAAGCAAAGGAGCAGTACCCCATGAAACAATAGAACAAGATCTTCGAAGAAGCACAGAAAGAAAGATGCGACTGTTTCGCAGACAATGCTGACCTGGAACCTACCGCCCGCGATATGGTTGAAAGGAGGAGTGAAAACATCGCGAAGGCTACTCCAAACCTTGTCACAATTTCAGAGCGACATCTCTTGCGAGAAAACAAAAGCAGAAAAAGAACGACAAACAGGGAGCATGCCGAGGGAGGCAAATAAACTGCGGGGAAGGATGGGGCACCCACTGCACAAACTAAGCCTCGACACCGATATGCATGGGGCCATTCAGCCCTTGTTGCCAGTGACAACAGCTGCACGAGAGGCCGCAGCACGAGCTGCATGTGCAATGGCGGGGCACGGCAGGTGCGTGCAGCAGCTTTGATGGCTTCCACGTGAATGCACACAGCCAGGGCGGAGGCATCCGTATGCCCTCGCAGTCATGACGTCATGGTCCACCCCCCTCCTCCCCCCCTTCCCACACAGGTATCATACGAGACTGTTTTCCCATTCCTCAGGGCCTATGGTTTTATCTCTGGGCGCGTCTCCTCATGAGATCCTTCATCTCTAGACTGGAGAGGGAGATAGAAACCGGGTTTGCTTGTGATTCCAGTACAGGGTTTTCGTCGCTCACTTCTGTATCAAAGGAAACAAGACTTGACGTGGAGTTTACGAATAGCAAGCTCTATCCTTTGGCAGTAGTCGCGCCATGCGGTAGCCGCGCCGCCACAAAGAGCAGATCAACGCATGCTTCCCTAGAAAAACTCAAAACTCTGGGTCGTGTGAGGACTGGCGTTACTGTGCACACTTCAACACTGTCGTGACTGCAATGGGAAAGATGGGGCAACCCATTCAGAAGTCAGATCCAAAATCTTACTGGCTGGAGACACATGGTAGAAAAGTATAGATTTACACACCATAACTGTTTTTATTTTTACAAATTCGATGTTAAATGTAATCCCATTAATACTCTGATTCATGTATTTCATTGACAAGAGAGGAAAGATTGTATACCGTTGTACCTAGCTGGACAAAGGTATACGTATGCACTTACCATACGGGGTTTTCTATTCCTTTCCACCCTCTGGAATTTTTTTTCCCTTTAACATGGTCTTTTAAAGATGGCTTGCGTTTTAGAGGCAGCGACCAGTCATTAATCTATTTCAAAGAGGAAATCAAATCCTTGTTCAACGCAATGATCGGGCTGGAAAATACCTCTTACCCTGCAATCAAACACTTTACGACTCTGCTCCGTCGTCAATGCCAGCCGTTGACTTTGCTCGTCAAACCCAAATGCCCATCCTAGCCTTTAATCTTTACGAGTGGAACGCAATATTATCGTCTAGATCGGGGCTAAACGATTGCAATCCAACGAGTAATTGTACATCTCCGCGATAGATGTGGTACGAGCGTGTGGGTCGAGATAGCGAGTGTCTGTTTTTCGCCTCGGCGCTGGAAGCAAAGGGCGAGGGATTCGGTCATCAACAAGCAGTTAATGGCAGAGCCCAGCCCAGACAGAGTGCACTTTTCGGTGCCAATTCTGGGTCATTTTCTCAGCCTGCGACAGTTGCAGAGCCAACCATGACGACCGTGCGGACAACTCCGCCATAGAGATGCAGTTATTGATTCACCAAGTTGCTATCATTTTGCACGATGGACGACTGTCCCAGACAGAATTATGTGTGAAATAAGGTATATCATGCAAGAGACCAAAGTCTTCCACCAGTCTACTATGGAAACTGGTACGTTGGCGTAAGGCTGCATGCAAAGTTTAGACGAAAGTATTCCGAATGAAGCAACTGTTCATGGAGTGCATTTTCATGTCATTGCAAAGTTCTTGTGTCTGGCTTTCAACTCTGAGTCACTTGGCACTTAGGCAAGCATTCATCGTCTGCACACTTTCTTTTAGGATGTCATGGGAAAATAGTGTCTGAAGGTACTCCAAAAACTCTGAGCAAAATATCCATAGAAAAAGGATGATTCAAAAGATAGGCGTGTACGTTTCCTTCACTGAAACCTACAGCATGTACTCATGAAGAACTTCTAACAAACTTCAATAGCTGAAAACGAAAAAGCTGTCTCATACTATTTTGATGGGAGTCACGCAAAACGGATTCTAGTCATTTACAACGCAGTTCATGTGATCCTTTTTCTCTTGAACTCTGGCTTGCCCTGATTCGTGCGGCGAAACGTTCCAAATGATTTATTGTTAAATTCGTTACGTTATCGCGAATCTCACTGAAAATATTTGTCAAATACTGAAATAGGTGAGTAATGTGCAGGTTTATGTGCAGCTTTTAGAAGCCGCGAAAAAGGTATCAAACTTCCAAAGTTTAGCCCATACAAAAGTAGGCGATAGGACAAGGTTAAAGCTTCTGCAAGTTTGGAGAGGAAACTAAGAACAGCTGGCGAATCGGAGATGGGACATAAAGAGGGCACACAGTATCTTTCCAAAATGTCTGCAGCGATAAAACGGCATTGGAAAACAATTCAAGCTTTCAAATAACACACGACGCAGCTACTTTGCTGTTATGGACATGAATCTATTTTGCTTGGAATCCAGGCGAGGTATGTCTGAGGGCATTGATATATTTCTCTTCTGCACATGTGCCTGTGTCGCAACATCCACCCAATTTGTCTCGTGGCGAGTCCAGAATGTTTTTGAACGGGAGACAGCTGGAATGATCATTTACACATCAACACAGACCCCGGACCGTGTATCATGCATCGTGTTTGTAGTAATTTACAAAGTTTAAATGCCTCCAGCATCTGGCCATCAGGCTTCATTCTCCATCCCACACGTGCAAGCTTGGAAGCTTTTTAAACGACTTCCAGTTCCCCCTCAAACTCACCCCCTACCCCCTCCACCTCCCCCTTTCACCCCTTTCCCCTCTGCTCGGTCTTAGGGTCGAAGAAACGCCGCTTGCCGAGGACAAGGGGGCGAAGACGGAGTATTTACCCCTAGTCTATTAGTAAACACGCACGTGTCGTTAAACTCATAAGTTGGCGTAATAAGTCGATGTTTATTTGATGTTGAAATGCTATTTATTGGAGAGGCAGCTCCACCTCCCCCATCTGGTGGAGGCTTGGAGCAGGAAGCTGCGTTGGAGAGAGCGGGATAATGGGTGTTTACCCGCCTCCATCCCCCGACTTAACCCTGCCTGGCCTCCTCTCTACACGGCTTTCAGCTCCTCCCGCCAGCCCTTCACTGGATTGCATGTGCGTGCGTGCGTGCGTGTGTGTGTGTGTGTGCGTGTGTGTGTGCGTGTGTGTGTTTGCGTGTGTGTGTTTGCGTGCGTGAGTGAGTGAGTGAGTGAGTAAGTGTGCGTGCGTGCGTGTGTGTGTGTGTGTGTGTGTGTGTGTTTGCGTGCATGAGTGAGTGAGTGAGCGAGCGAGCGAGCGTGCGTGCGTGCGTGCGTGCGTGCGTGCGGAAGGGAGGGAGGGAGGGAGGGAGGGAGGGAGGGAGGGAGGAGGGAGGGAGGGAGGAAGGGAGTGTGCGTGCTTGTGCGTGTGCTTGTGCGTGTGCGTGTGTGTTTGCATATGTGTGTGTGTGTGTGTGTGTGTGTGTGTGTGTTTTGTGTGTGTGAGTGTGAGTGTGAGTGTGTGTGTGTAAATGTGTGTGTGTAAGTGTGCATTTGCACGAGCCCGTGCGCGCTTGTGCGTGGATGTGTGTGGATGCGTGTTTGTATGTTTATATGTGTGGGCGTGCGTGCATGTGTAACCCTGTGCGTGTGTGTGTGTGTGTGCGACTGTATGTGTGTCTTTGTGTGCGTGCGCGCGCGTGGATTGTTCATGTTTAGGTGTATGTATGACTGTGTATTGGTGTGTATGTGTATATGTTTAAATGTGTCTGTGCTGTGTAACTGTGTGCGTTTGCATGTACATTATGTGGATGCCAGAGTTTTTGCGTTAATGTATATGTCGTAACGAAATCTGGTAATTGCCGAATTCGTGAAATTGGCAACCTATTTGCCGAATTCGTGAAATCGACAATCGCTTGCCGAGAACGCGAATTCGACAGGCTATTGCCGAAATCGTGAAAGGCCATATTAAAGTTGTCGAATTCGTGAAATCGGCAACTGATTTCACGAAATCGGCAATCGATTTCACGAAATCGACGATTTTGTCGATTTCACGAATTCGGCAACTTTAAAGATGTTTTGGTGCAACAGAATGTAGTGTAGCTGAGCTGTCACGCGTCTGATGGCAAACTGAACTGTTCTCTGTGCTCATCTTCTTCTTCTTCGTCCTGTGGTAACCCCGTCGACTTGGAGTTAACTCCACAATGTTCAGTCACTTTCACGTGCATATCGGTCTTTATGTAGTTGAAATAAACAGTGACAAATACTCACCCTTTAAAAAGACAAATTTGGAGCCCAAATTTTATTCACAATTTCCTTCATAACAAGGAAGCTTTCAATGATGGAGGCGCTGTTTGCCGACAGGTTTGATGATGCCATCAGAAAAGAGAAATTTAGCGTGCACATGCTACCAAGTAGAAAGGATTACAATACAATGATTTCAACACTTGCTGGTCAGCAAACCAAAGATCGCGGTTACTACTATTTGAGAAGCCGGTTTGAACTGTTGGACATAGCTGGCTCACAGAGAATAGTAAAGGTAATAAACATCTTCTCTCTCTCTCTCTCTCTCTCTCTCTCTCTCTCTCTCTCTCTCTCTCTCTCTCTCTCTCTCTCTCTCTCTCGTTAATCTTCTTTGTGTAAAAACAGTACTAATATTTACTTCTATTATTGAAGGCAAATACCGTTTTAAAAATACACAATTTAAGATGTGATCATGCGTTAATTTTTGAAAACCGCATAAACATTTAACTTTAGTATTATATTTATTTCTAAAAGAGTTTAATTTCCAACGATATGCCAATTCTATGGCATTGTTATTCATCTTTTCTAATGAATTAATTGAAAAGTGACATACTTGTTTCATAATGATAGATTCATTTTTTTGCAAATCTTCTTGATATTTCTTTAAATCATTTTTCATTGTACTATTAAGAATGTAGTAACATTCTTGTAAAGAAAAAGGTAAGTTAACGTATTTGGCATTATTGGTATATTTTGCACCACATTTTGCAGCTTTATCAACTTTTTCATTATAATAAAACCCACAATGGGATGGAATCCAACAGAAAGAAATATTAATACCTTGTATTTTTAAGCAATTAATTAAATAACTTATTTCAATTATCAAATCCGATCTACATTTTAAATTTAAAGTTTTCAATGCACTAACCTTGTGTTTGTGTGTGCGCGCTTGTGTGTGTGTGTGTGTGTGTGTGTGTGTGTGTGTGTGTGTGTGTGTGTGTGACATTTATCTAATAATACATCTGTCAACATGAACATACTATCTATTGCCCGTTTTGAAACTCGCTTTCTTTAATCCAGAAACGACACGATGCCACCGCACACCCAAGGTACTTGATAACCAAGGAGGATTTATTCCAACGCATCCTGGAGGCCCATGTCAGTACCGGACACGGAGGAATAAAGAAGACACGCCTCGGACTTCACGACAAATACTGCAATATTACTGAACGGATGGTGGCCATATTCCTAGCAAACTGCGAATCGTGTCAGAAGAAGAAGTCAAAGCCAAACAAGGGACTGGTGGTGAAACCATTATGCAGTTCGGGCTTGGGTTCGCGAGGACAGGTGGACCTCATCATCATGGAGTCACAGCCAGATAGAGACTACGTGAATATAATGAACTACCAGGATCACTTCACTAAGTTCAATTTTCTAAGACCACTGAAGTCGAGGACCGCTGCAGAAGTCGCCTACAACTTGATTGATGTTTTTACACTGATAGGAGCCCCATGCATCTTGCAGAGCGACAATGGTCGTGAATTCGCGGCGAAAGTGGTATACGAATTGAAAGAATTGTGGCCTTCGCTGATGATCGTGCATGGGCGGCCGAGGCACCCCCAAAGCCAAGGTAGCGTCGAAAGATCAAACCATGACATCAAGCAGATGTTAATTGCATGGACAACAGACAACTCCTGCAGCAAATGGGCGGAAGGTCTGCGATTTGTCATGCTGCAAAAGAATTCGTCAGCGCATCGAAATTTGAACAACCGTTCTCCCTTTGAGGTCATGTTTGGCCAAAAGCCACTGGTTGGGCTGCAGAAAACTAGCCTCCCTAATGATGTGATGAGGAAGCTGGAAACTGAAGAAGAGCTTGCTGGACTTATAGCAAATACTACACCCCCGCATGGTGAAACAGACGACGATGACACAGATTTCGTTCCACAGATGAGCCCCATCGATGACAGTAGGTTATCTCCGCAAGCCGCAGGACCTTCTTCAAGAGAAGACGCAGAAGGTGAGTCAGTCAGTGCTGCAATAGCCCATCTACGTGCGACTCAAACAAAGGCCAGGTCTGACACAGACAACGAGGACGAAGAAGAAACAGATTTCGAGGGTAGTCTCGCTTCACAGATGAGCCCCGTCAATGACAGTTGGTCATCTACGAATGCCGATGACGGCGTTGCCCCGTCTACAAGAGAAGACGACGCAATATCTGAAACTGTAGATCCACTGACAACGCACGTAGCTCTGATCAACACGCGTAGAGAAGAAGCAAGAAAGGGACAGGATAAGAGCCGAAGTGAAATGCTCAGGCGAACGAAGCAAAGGCTGTCACCTTTTCAGGTCGGAGATGCCGTCCTCATACCAGTTTCAGAATTTGATCGAGGACGCCTCGATAGCAGAAACATTCCAGGTGTAGTGGTTGAAGTGACACCCAGAGAAACTTACCGGATTGGCACCGAGCACGGCACTGTGAATACCACATTCAGCCGATCCGAGCTGTTAAAAGGTGATAGCAATATCGTCAGAGATGTGAACCCCGAACTGATGTCGGTGAGGCACCTTGCAGGTCTGCACTCCGCTCATGGCGGACAAGGGTTTTCCAAGTGCTCTTGCGGGTCAACCTGCTCATCAAAACGATGCACATGCAAGAAATCCGCCGGGAAGTGCAACAGCCACTGCCACCCAAGAAACGGGAAATGTACCAACAAATAAGACGTCGTGGAAAGTTGTGGCGTTACCTTACTTGTAACATTACACATGGATGATACATTATACTTACCTTAGACACAGATATTACATGTCGTCTTGAGCAATTACAGTTTTCCTACTTTTTCGACTTCTCTTGTCCCTGACGTTTCGTGGGACTGACCTTGTGACGTTGTCGCGTAACATCACTTGCGTTGCACATAGATGGTCTTGATCAATAATACTATTTTCAGTTGTTTCTTGTCCTTGTATTTTCCTGGAACGTTATGGTAGCTTATACTCACATTAGACAGGGATATTACATGTCGTCTTGAGCAATTACAGTTTTCCTATTTTTTCGATTTCTCTTGTCCCTGACGTTTTGTGGGACTGACGTTGTGACGTTGTGGCGTAACATCACTTGCGTTGCACATAAATGATCAATAATACTATTTTCAGTTGTTTCTTGTCATTTTACGCACATACACACACCACCACCACCACCACCACCACACAACACACACACACACACACACACACACACACACACACACACACATATACACACGCAGTCACACACAAGGCCATATTCACCGATTTACCTTCCTCTATCTCATTTATTCAGTCAACTCGTGACAAATCGGCTACAGAAAATTCTGTTGTACCAAAACCTGTTTAAAGTTGCCGAATTCGTGAAATCGACAAAATCGTCGATTTCGTGAAATCGATTGCCGATTTCGTGAAATCAGTTGCCGATTTCACGAATTCGACAACTTTAAACAGGCCTTTCACAATTTCGGCAATAGCCTGCCGAATTCGCGTTCTCGGCAAGCGATTGTCGATTTCACGAATTCGACAAATAGGTTGCCGATTTCACGAATTCGGCAATTACCAGATTTCGTTACGACATATACACGCTCATTAATGCGAGCGTAAGTGAGCACAATAAGCGTCATTATTCAAAAGTATGAAAGCGTGAGTCCAGGCTTGCAACAGTGTGTCTTCGTGTGTGAACTCGTGTGAACAAGATCGAGTGTGTGTCTTTGTGCGATGCTATAATCTGCAAACTTGATTTTTTTTTAATGGTAGATCCTTAGATCTGTTATGAATATGTGTTTCTGCATTGTGTTTCTTTTCACAATAACTGTAGTCATCATATAATATTTACAGTTCGTGCTGTCAAATAATTATGTGAGAGTTCATTGGCCTTCCTGAACTACGGTTCTCGCAGCCTCACGTACACAGCAAGGAAACGTCCTTGCCAGGGGCGGGTTTCAAAATAGGTAGTCGATCTTGGTCGCAAGATCTTGCTTCGCAGTAAGAGCTAGCGAAAAAAGAAACTACCCAACGTGACGAAGTAATGCGCATGCGTAGACGTCACGACAAGAGGTGAACTGGCCACATTTCAATGGCCGACGTGTTGCCGGTTCATTCAGAAAACGCTCTATTTCGAGATACTAGCAACCCATCCAAAGAAAATATAAGCCATGCACAGCATTAATTTATCAAAGGTGTATGTTGAATGCATTAATAGATCGTGAAACCTCCTACAGTTTACACATCGAATGCAGGTCAACGCATCCACGACGAACTTTTGTCTCGAATCTTAAAAGCTAGGCACCTCTCAAGCTGCCTCGCTCAATCTACGCTCGTCTACGATTGGCTCGATAGCAAGCAAAGAATGAAACTGCCCATTCGGCGAGATCTACGTAGATCTACCGAGATCTTCGCATTTTGAAACCCGCCCCAGGACTGTGGCATCTGAAGGCGCAAGGGAGTTAATCTCTCCTCTCTTTTCCTGGACACTAGGTGACGCTGTCATCTTCCGATCGTTGCCTCACTTCAAAAAGCACGGAATATTATTCGCAGCTATAAGCACTCTTCGGACAGCGGGGTAGGAGGAATTCTTTTCCGTCCCGCTCACGAACCGGAATAATTGACAGGGGAAAAGACAGAGTACTGAGGGCAGACTGCGTGCTGCGACTTTGAATCTCCGGTCCACCGACACCAACATCCTCCTTCGTTGTTAACGCCTTGGAACTCAACCTTTCAACTGGAAAATGTTTGTAGCAACGGTCGACTCATGTACAGGAGTTTGCATAGCCGAGGTATGCGTCAATCCTTATGGCCGTTCACGTTCACTGCATCGAATCAGCTCGCGCATCCATTGTGCCTGTGCTTTGATTTGACGGTTTGTTCGGAGACTTGATGATGGTAGTGTTGGCGTGGCACTGGACGTAGCGGGACGTGCCAGGGTGAGCTTGAAAAGGCGGGAAACTACAGGGGCGGGGTTTGCACGACTGAGTTTGTGTACCCGATGCAGTTCGCAGCTCAACGCCAGCCACCAACAACAGACGTCGAACAAGTTTTCGTTCTGTAATCGACCGAATACACAGAACGAAGGACTATGTTGTTGATTCGGTTGGATGGCTCTCTTCTCCATAAAGAAAATATAGGAAATATGTCGTTTAATTGCCCTCGCAAAAACGGGGGCAAAAAGCCCAACTCACAATTTACGGACGCTCATGAAGAAGGGATGAATGTTTACCGTCCTCGTACAAACGAAACCGCCAAAGTTCATTGCAGCCGCAAAGGCCACTTCACTTTTGGAGAGCGTTTCGACGCCTTTCAAAGGCCAGCGTTGTGCATTTCCCTCCTTTTTTGTCCCCTTGCCCGCTCGGTGCATTCCGATCAATAGGCGGTTTAAATTGATTTCGCCAACCCCCGTATTTAACAACTGCTCCACAATGGCCCGAACAAAACGTGCCAGGTTTTTGCCCATTCCTCCTTCTCCCGACACAGCGTCGTGTTGGGCGTTTTGCAGCCGTGTCGTGCTGACGCTCGAACGCGTGTTTCACGCAAAGCTGCGCAACGATGCATGTCGGGAGAGGAAGTGCAGAGCGCCAAACTGAGGCCGATGCACAATGGAGAGCCGTTTCCGCTCCGACGACTGCACGCAAATCGGTTTTTCTGGTAGCGCGTTGAAATCAGGTGGGAGAACGAAACGCCTTCCTTTTAAGACGGCTAATAGGACAGGGGACGAACAGTGTTCTTTGAAAACTAAGAGGATTAAGTAGACAAAGATTTGTTGTTGAGATTCAGGTCAGTTCAGTTGAGATCCAAGTCAGTCAACGAGTGCAGTGGGGAGTTTTTCAGTTCAAGCACTGGAATTACCGTTGGGGTGGAGTGAACTTCGAGGAAAGCCTTACACAGTGGGGATTATCACGTCGCCTTCACACCTCTGTTAGGTAAAAGGAATCTTTCCTTTCGCATTTTTCGATTCGAGAGTCACAACACGCGTCTTTACTACATATTCTGCCTCGAGTGCAGTCCTCTTTAGTGATGACAGGATGACATTTAGAACCTGAAAATGCTGTCCGCTTTCCTGTGCCAAGTTTCTTATAGCAAATGATGTGCCCGTATCTACGGTTCCTTCCAGAAACAGACTATAGAGGTAGAATCTGAATTAACGTATATATATATATATATATATATATATATATATATATATATATATATATATATATTGCAATTGAAATATAAATTGTTCATGTTCATACAACCGAATGCCACGTGCAATCTTTCTACAAATGTTCAGATATAATTATATAATTATCATCCAGTACACGTGCCCCAATTTATTACTACGTCGTTATGTTGAATCTCATAATAATCACACCCACTCACAATCACCATTTAATTTCCTATCAGTCCTCACT
>JAWQFJ010029102.1:35000-40000 GCA_034096865.1 Theodoxus fluviatilis | reverse complement strand
GATAGGCACGCTTTGCAGGTTTACTGCTGAAGGCCATTGATGCCAGGACCTGTATTGCCCTGCCTGTGCTGCCTGAATGGCGGCCGCCCTGCTGATGTAACAGCCCCGGATGTATTATTGTCGAATGTAAGGTTTGCAATTCGGTCCATAAACACGTGAGATCTAGTCACCCTTCCACTGTCGACGTGGTTTTGCTGTGGCTGCACAGCGTGACGCATCGATAAAGCTATGGACATGGTTGTTTTTTTCCCTCCAGGTTTACTGGAGGTCCTACAGGCTTTATCCCTCCAGGTTTACTGGAGGTCCTACAGACTTTATCCCTCCAGGTTTACTGGGGGTCTTACAGACTTTATCTGTCTGTGTGTGTGTGTGTGTGTCTGTCCCGACTCCACGGCTGATTTCTAAAAAACTACTGGACGGATTTCCTTGACATTTTGCACACTAACTGGAAGTTAGGTCCGATTGAATGTATCAAATTTTCAGAATCAAGGCTTGAAAAGAAAGTGGTTTTTTAAGGTTGTACACTCGACATCGCCCCCCAAATAGGCAGTTCATGGAATGGCCTAATTGCGAAATGTATGACAGATTCCAGGTCAGGCAGAAGGCATCAAGCAGCAGCAGCAGCATGGTATACATTTGGACATAGTTTCTGCACCAAGAAGACGGAAATCTGGCGCCTCTACACACGGCGATGTAACGCCGACAAAGATGTTATCGTGCAGTAGTGTGCTCTGTTTCTGGAGCCGGCACAGAAAGCGTGAGGACAGCAGATTCCAAGTGAAATGCGAAAATGAGCGGGAACAGCAGAAACTCACGTTGGACAGTTTTGTGGAGAAATAACAGAATCTCGGCGTCATCTCTTGGCAGTGTCATAACCATTCCAAATGAGATGTTATCACGCTGAGGCATTTACACAAATACTTTCATTCGCGGCATATCTACCGACTACACACACGGCAGCGGCCATATTGGCAGCACGGGTTCTCGCACGTCCTCAAGGGCAGGTCTCTTCCCTGCCTGCACCGCGCTCGGGGAGAAGTGGGACTGGAGTAATTTTCTGGTCGGATTCGTGAATATGCGCAAACTGTCGCTTCCTCTTAGAAGCTCTTAGTCCGGACAATAAACCCCATCTGTGACTCGTTCGCCGATGGCAGATATGATTTATGTCGTGCCGATAAGATCGGCGTCGTAGTCGGTAAATGTTTGAGTCCCCTCCAGCCATTCAGCTCTCGGGTTACCTGTGCATTAGCGGAGGGCACACTCGCACCAGGTGCACTCGGTCCAAGCGATGACCAGCATGATACTGCAGCTCCTCCTCTAACCAGAGAGTCTTTAAACAGGTCCATGAAACGGTATCTACTGTTTCTGTAGAAGTTACTGCTGTTCCGTGCGATCATATATGCTTGGCCAACTGGATCTGCGTCCAGTACTAAACTTCAAATGTATAGCTCTTTCTTTGAACATTAAAAAAATGCAGTTCGTGTGAGTGACTTTGGTCGAGTCTTCGTGAAGAAAACTATGTTATATCATAAACGTGAGTAATGTCATTATACATGTACAAGTGACAAAATAGGGTCAAGACAGTGAAAAAGGTGAGCACAGAAAGATGTTACCACATGTTGACCAATCAGAGGGTAGAACGGAAGACTGATTGGGGAAGAGAAATATGTGTTAAAACTTCATTGTTCTCCATCGCCAAATGATTGCATGGTGTATGGATGAAGAAGCAGCTGGAGTAAATTCTAATGGCCATTATTCCAAAGTATATCCACGACGCAGTTTAGTTCCTTGAAAATTGATATCCTTTCCCATGCGCAACTGATATGATCTCTAATATAAGTCACGTTTTAAAAATCTATCACACTTTATAGTCTGTCCTCTAATCGCTCCGCAATTCCATTGCAAAAGTACACGACCAACCACAATCAAGATCAGACACATATTCTCTTCCTTCTTCTCTTCATTTCAACGAACAAAGTTCTCTCCAAAATTTCAAATCCTCCCAAAGATATTTGTCAGTCGCCGTTGGTGATTATTTGCCATGAAAACATGCACGACCTTCGGTCAAGTTCAGGTTTTCATTGCAAGGTTGTGTCCCAGCGAGCAGGATCATCTTCCTTCTCCCTGGGGCCTCCTCCTTAGAGGTAGCCATCCCCCTGGGCGTGGGTGGGGTGAGGGTCGGGTTGGCTCAATACCTGGGGCTCCATTCAGGGAGTGAGAAGCCTTTCTAGTCGGCACGGATTTCCCCAGCCTACAGGCAAGTGCTGACTGGAGGCAAGACCTGATGTGTTTGCGGAACTGAAGCAGGCAGGGTTATGGTTGCTTTGTCTTGATATCTTGGTTCGGTCATTGAGATGTGCGCCGTAAAGAAAGACTAGGAGAAGAGCAGCAACAGGGTGAGCGTGGTGAACAAGAAAAGGAGCGGGACGTATGAAAGTGGAAGGACAGGATTCACAAAAGAAAGAGTTCGTCATCGTTTCAATAAAGGGGTAGAGGGAAAAATGTATACACTCCACCAAAGTTTGCACTTCTTGTCTTCTTCACCCCAGGAAAGGGAATGGTGATGATGCTGGAACATAACTCTGCAACAAAGTCATTAAAATTCAACTTGTCAAAATTATGTTGCCCAGGATCACTACTATCTTGCAAACGTGTATTCATCGTGCATTAGCATGATGTCGTGACGACTCAGAAAATGTGTTCACTCGGCTGCTCGTAAACAGTTAGGACAATACACACACAAGACGCGAACAGTTACCAGTGTATTACTAACGCAGAAGGTGTGCATGAAACTATTGCCAGCATGAATGTGCGTATGTGTGTAGTTTATATGTGTGTGCGTGCGCGCGTGCTGCTGCTTGCATAAATGTGTACGCCTTGGACTTTGCAGGAGAAAAAATATATCGACTACCCAATGAAAACCCGTATGCTGTTCTCAGGCCGAGCCAAGGTACAACAATCAAACTTCCCCGACACCAGACATAGCACTACAGGAAGGCGAGACACCAAAATCATGAAACTGCATTACATACCTCACCTTGATTTCGCAGCCACTGTTTAAGATACCCTGCGAGCATCATCCAGAAAAAGTATTCTTACACAGGCCCAAGCACAAGACAGCTACAGCAAGAATGAATTCATCTCGTAACTATCGGCACTGTAGTAATTTCTGCCTCACAACAACTAACATCATTCTTGGACTTTTGCCTCGACCATGACAACTGGCGATACTACAAGCCATGCAAAATCAGACAGTCTGAAAGCATCAAGGCTCAGTCACCATCAAAAGTAGTGCAAGCTCACAGCCACGGTAGACCTGGAGTTGAACCTCAGTCCATATGACCCACGCAAGCAACTCTACAACACGTACAAAAACAGGTCTAGAATCGCTCTGCAGTCCACTATTCTGACGCATCAAACCCATATCTTCAGACTTTGACTTGTGCATCAATTTACCGTATTTATAATATGCACCAGCAAACTCTACAACCCTTATGAAAACATCAGGACTGGACCTGCTGCAAATTCCACCGCACTGACTCATCAAACTTACGCCAGCACAAAGCCAAGTCTTGTGCATCAGTTCACCTGATCTCTACCAGCCGGGCTTTGGCCCTTCAGCAATCGTATGCCTGAATTCCGCATGGTAACAAAAGGCCTGGATCTCCGCCAAGACTCTTTGACTGCAGACGCCTGCCTGCAGGCCACGGAGCCTTCGCCATCGAGGACCTCCGGCCTGCCCGGGGCGCGAGGCAGACCAGTGGGCGATGGGGAGTGGCTGCAATCAGAGCCATTGACTGCCGCCCTCTCCTCCTGGGGCGGGTGACCAGGCGTTTAGCGAAGATTGCTGGCCTCTCCCTGCACTTGTCCGGCTTCTGGCGTTTACTGAGCGACCCAGGGACCTCCGCTGCCTGCCCCGCTACTCAGCGCTGGCGGCCTCCCACGGTTGACGAACGATGAAGGGGGTTATTCAATGGAACTGATGGAATCCCGCCGCGGCTACGTGTTAGCGCTCCCTGTTGAATCGCGTATAATTCTCGCCCGCACCCCCAGCTTCTCGATATTGAAGTCCGCTGTCTTTTTTTGACCGTGCTTTCGTCTTCAGTTCAGTAATAGCACTGAGTGCATGCAGCGAAAGTGGCGTATACTCCCTTCGAGTTTATTGGCGTGAGGTTCTCAGCTTATTACGGCATCGTGTAAGAAACGCGAGCGTCAAGTCTATGGGCTACTTCAGACGTGAGAAGATTTTTTTTGCCGATGGGATTGAACTGAAAAACCTTCATCTCAGGCGGACTGTGTAAAGTTTAGAATCTTCTTCTGGTGTGATTTCGTCTGGAATTTTTTCCGCGATGAAGCTATCACGATCCTCTCCACGTCCTCTTCATCAAATCGCAGCCTGACGAGCTCGCTACACAAGGAATTTTGTGAAGGAAGATTGGACATCTCAGTAGAAATCTTGAACACGGATGATCATTTGGCACATCAGCCTCAGGCAAGTATTAAGAGACACAAGCTGCTGAACACCAGGCTGTGATTACGGTAACAGTGCATCGCTGCCAGTCTGAGAATAGAAAAACCCTGTTATCGACTGGAGGTCAACATGGTGAACCAATATGATGCATTTTATGAGCAGAGAACACTTCATTATTGCATTGTGCTGGTATTCAGTCCAGTTAATGAAGTTAACTTTGCAGCAGCTGCTGCATGGAGCACGTGTCCCAGTATGACCTTTTGGCCCGTTTTCAATCCGCGTACCACGCTCATCATTCCACCGAAACAGCTCTGCTCCGTGTTCTAAACGATCTTCTCGTTGCTTCTGACAATTCCAAAGTTTCTCTTCTTACTCTGTTGGATTTGAGTGCCGCGTTCGACATAATAGACCGTGGAATTTTTCTCACCCGTCTTAGAAACGTTTTTGGCATTGGGAACTTAGCACTCTCTTTCCTGCATTCATATCTCTCAGAACGTAGACAGACTGTTTTGATCTCGGGTTTTGCTTC
>JAWQFJ010029102.1:22500-30000 GCA_034096865.1 Theodoxus fluviatilis | reverse complement strand
GTACTACTACTCCTACCATGTTGCTGCAGCTACTATGTACTACTACTCCTACCATGTTGCTGCAGCTACTATGTACTACTACTCCTACCATGTTGCTGCAGCTACTATGTACTACTACTCCTACCATGTTGCTGCAGCTACTATGTACTACTACTCCTACCATGTTGCTGCAGCTACTGAGTACTACTACTCCTACCATGTTGCTGCAGCTACTGTGTACTACTACTCCTGCCATGTTGCTGCAGCTACTATGTACTACTACTCCTACCATGTTGCTGCAGCTACTATGTACTACTACTCCTACCATGTTGCTGCAGCTACTGAGTACTACTACTCCTACCATGTTGCTGCAGCTACTGTGTACTACTACTCCTACCATGTTGCTG
Organism: Theodoxus fluviatilis; assembly: GCA_034096865.1. NCBI lineage: Eukaryota > Metazoa > Mollusca > Gastropoda > Cycloneritida > Neritidae > Theodoxus > Theodoxus fluviatilis. Next base: position 29,614 of record JAWQFJ010029102.1, on the reverse strand, counting down.
CAGCTACTATGTACTACTACTCCTACCATGTTGCTGCAGCTACTATGTACTACTACTCCTGCCATGTTGCTGCAGCTACTATGTACTACTACTCCTACCATGTTGCTGCAGCTACTGTGTACTACTACTCCTACCATGTTGCTGCAGCTACTATGTACTACTACTCCTGCCATGTTGCTGCAGCTACTGTGTACTACTACTCCTGCCATGTTGCTGCAGCTACTACGTACTACTACTCCTGCCGTGTTGCTGCAGCTACTGTGTACTACTACTCCTGCCATGTTGCTGCAGCTACTACGCACTACTACTCCTACCATGTTGCTGCAGTTACTATGTACTACTACTCCTACCATGTTGCTGCAGCTACTGAGTACTACTACTCCTACCATGTTGCTGCAGCTACTGTGTACTACTACTCATGCCATGTTGCTGCTGCTACTGTGTACTACTACTCCTACCATGTTGCTGCAGCTACTACGCACTACTACTCCTGCCATGTTGCTGCAGCTACTGTGTACTACTACTCATGCCATGTTGCTGCTGCTACTATGTACTACTACTCCTGCCATGTTGCTGCTGCTACTGTGTACTACTACTCCTACCATGTTGCTGCAGCTACTATGTACTACTACTCCTACCATGTTGCTGCAGCTACTACGTACTACTACTCCTACCATGTTGCTGCAGCTACTACGTACTACTACTCCTACCATGTTGCTGCAGCTACTATGTACTACTACTCCTGCCATGTTGCTGCTGCTACTGTGTACTACTACTCCTACCATGTTGCTGCAGCTACTACGCACTACTACTCCTACCATGTTGCTGCTGCTACTATGTACTACTACTCCTGCCATGTTGCTGCTGCTACTGTGTACTACTACTCCTACCATGTTGCTGCAGCTACTACGCACTACTACTCCTACCATGTTGCTGCAGCTACTATGTACTACTACTCCTACCATGTTGCTGCAGCTACTACGTACTACTACTCCTACCATGTTGCTGCAGCTACTATGTACTACTACTCCTGCCATGTTGCTGCAGCTACTATGTACTACTACTCCTACCATGTTGCTGCAGCTACTATGTACTACTACTCCTACCATGTTGCTGCAGCTACTACGCACTACTACTCCTGCCATGTTGCTGCAGCTACTATGTACTACTACTCCTACCATGTTGCTGCAGCTACTATGTACTACTACTCCTACCATGTTGCTGCAGCTACTGTGTACTACTACTCCTGCCATGTTGCTGCTGCTACTGTGTACTACTCTTCCTACCATGTTGCTGCAGCTACTGTGTACTACTACTCCTGCCATGTTGCTGCAGCTACTGTGTACTACTACTCCTACCATGTTGCTGCAGCTACTGTGTACTACTACTCCTGCCATGTTGCTGCAGCTACTATGTACTACTACTCCTACCATGTTGCTGCAGCTACTGTGTACTACTACTCCTGCCATGTTGCTGCTGCTACTGTGTACTACTCTTCCTACCATGTTGCTGCAGCTACTGTGTACTACTACTCCTGCCATGTTGCTGCAGCTACTGTGTACTACTACTCCTACCATGTTGCTGCTGCTACTGTGTACTACTACTCCTACCATGTTGCTGCAGCTACTATGTACTACTACTCCTACCATGTTGCTGCAGCTACTATGTACTACTACTCCTACCATGTTGCTGCAGCTACTGTGTACTACTACTTCTACCATGTTGCTGCAGCTACTGTGTACTACTACTCCTACCATGTTGCTGCAGCTACTATGTACTACTACTCCTACCATGTTGCTGCAGCTACTATGTACTACTACTCCTACCATGTTGCTGCAGCTACTGTGTACTACTACTCCTACCATGTTGCTGCAGCTACTGTGTACTACTACTCCTACCATGTTGCTGCAGCTACTGTGTACTACTACTCCTACCATGTTGCTGCAGCTACTGTGTACTACTACTCCTACCATGTTGCTGCAGCTACTGAGTACTACTACTCCTACCATGTTGCTGCAGCTACCACGTACTACAACTCCTGCCATGTTGCTGCAGCTACTATGTACTACTACTCCTACCATGTTGCTGCAGCTACTATGTACTACTACTCCTACCATGTTGCTGCAGCTACTGTGTACTACTACTCCTACCATGTTGCTGCAGCTACTACGTACTACTACTCCTACCATGTTGCTGCAGTTACTACCTCCTACTACTCCTACCATGTTACTGCAGCTACTGTGTACTACTACTCCTACCATGTTGCTGCAGCTACTACGTACTACTACTCCTACCATGTTGCTGCAGCTACTATGTACTACTACTCCTACCATGTTGCTGCAGCTACTACGTACTACTACTCCTACCATGTTGCTGCAGCTACTATGTACTACTACTCCTGCCATGTTGCTGCAGCTACTATGTACTACTACTCCTACCATGTTGCTGCAGCTACTATGTACTACTACTCCTACCATGTTGCTGCAGCTACTACGCACTACTACTCCTGCCATGTTGCTGCAGCTACTATGTACTACTACTCCTACCATGTTGCTGCAGCTACTATGTACTACTACTCCTACCATGTTGCTGCAGCTACTGTGTACTACTACTCCTGCCATGTTGCTGCTGCTACTGTGTACTACTCTTCCTACCATGTTGCTGCAGCTACTGTGTACTACTACTCCTGCCATGTTGCTGCAGCTACTGTGTACTACTACTCCTACCATGTTGCTGCAGCTACTGTGTACTACTACTCCTGCCATGTTGCTGCAGCTACTATGTACTACTACTCCTACCATGTTGCTGCAGCTACTGTGTACTACTACTCCTGCCATGTTGCTGCTGCTACTGTGTACTACTCTTCCTACCATGTTGCTGCAGCTACTGTGTACTACTACTCCTGCCATGTTGCTGCAGCTACTGTGTACTACTACTCCTACCATGTTGCTGCTGCTACTGTGTACTACTACTCCTACCATGTTGCTGCAGCTACTATGTACTACTACTCCTACCATGTTGCTGCAGCTACTATGTACTACTACTCCTACCATGTTGCTGCAGCTACTGTGTACTACTACTTCTACCATGTTGCTACAGCTACTGTGTACTACTACTCCTACCATGTTGCTGCAGCTACTATGTACTACTACTCCTACCATGTTGCTGCAGCTACTATGTACTACTACTCCTACCATGTTGCTGCAGCTACTGTGTACTACTACTCCTACCATGTTGCTGCAGCTACTGTGTACTACTACTCCTACCATGTTGCTGCAGCTACTGTGTACTACTACTCCTACCATGTTGCTGCAGCTACTATGTACTACTACTCCTACCATGTTGCTGCAGCTACTGTGTACTACTACTCCTGCCATGTTGCTGCAGTTACTACGTACTACTATTCCTACCTTGTTGCTGCAGCTACTATGTACTACTACTCCTGCCATGTTGCTGCAGCTACTGTGTACTACTACTCCTACCATGTTGCTGCAGCTACTGTGTACTACTACTCCTACCATGTTGCTGCAGCTACTACGCACTACTACTCCTGCCATGTTGCTGCAGTTACTACATCCAACTACTCCTACCACGTAGCGGAGGCTGTTGCTGCCAGTGGGTACGGCGGGTCGCCAGAACCTCTCCAGGACTCGTTGCCAACACAGTGTTTGCAGGCACCGAGATGCTCGCGGACGTGGAATGTACTAATGCGTTCTGAGGCGGCCCCATACGATGGCAGGAGGCGAGGATGGATAATTGCGTACTTACACAGTCATTGGCAAACCCAGGACTGGCGAGTAGGCTACCGCCCGGATTGTGAAGACTGGCGACTACAATTACTCCCTGGTGAAGGTAGGCAATTGCTGGCCCGCTCGACCTTTGGCCATCCCCCAGCCTTGGCCCCCGTGATCCGACCGTGGAGACATATATTGCTTCTTCAGTGTGCTGCAAGCTCAAGGAGCTTTGAGCTTTGCAGTGCGTTACTCAATCGTCACAATGGAAGGATGGAATGCTTGTTTTCATCCCGTACTTGGATTTGAATTAAGCAAGAACGTCATTGGTGGCATCTGTGTTGTGGCAGAACGAATGGAACGATTAGCAGATACAGCAATGCGATGCTTATATGAAGAATACGTGTGGAGTGATGACACACCAGGAAAATATGAAGAAAATAGAACAATCAAGATTTACAAAATGCTTACTATACCACTGGGACTGGATTGCGAAAATTACAAACCAACAAATAAAAGGTACAAAGGTAATGTTAAAGGTGTGGTTGTGCACATCGACTCATTACCATATCTGGGTCTCGAATCGCTTTGCATTTTACCCCCTGATCACTGGGCCGCTTGATCAATCCTTCACATAACATGCATGAGGAGAGCACGACCAGACGTCACACATGTAAATAGAAACATGTATGTGCGCGCGCGCGCGTGTGTGTGTGTGTGCGTGTTTGTATGTGTGTGTGTGTGTATGTTAGTGTGTGTGTGTGTGTGTATGTGTGTGCATGTGTGTGTATATGTGTGTGTGTGTGTGGTTTGCCTCACAAAAGCAAACCGCAAATTAAAAAACGGCTTTTCTCAGTTAATGACGCAGCACAGAGAATATTACATTACATTCATACGTCAGCCTTTCAAATATCGTTACACAAAAACGGGTATTTTATATTCTGTTATATTGAATTTCATGAAAACTAAGTAGCTCTGTGACTTGAAGGGAATTTAGCACATTATTTTATGTCTACAACTGCATGCAAAATGCTTGCTAGACATTCATGCCCTCATCTTCACAAGGTCTTCTGCGAAGGTGCATCGGTACTGAAGTGTATGATCACGTAAGGAAATTTGTTTGTCATTTCTAAGGTTCAGAACTTCACGACCAGATCTTAAAGAAGAAAACCAATACATTGGTATTTTGGAAGAAAGGAAGTGTGCTGCATTCAGTCTTAGTTACAACTCCCCTGTATAACAACGAAAACAACAACAAATATGCAGGCTTTTCCTCTCGTGGAAATAAATATACATCAAATAGCAAATGGGGTAAGAGAAAGTAGATTAAGAAAATGCATAAATAGAAGCCGTTACTCGTGTCAGAGGCATGCAGTCGCCATCTCTTTGTGTGCAATGCGGAAGTATATTTTTATCCAAAGTGTGCCTTCTAAAGTGTTTTTTATTAAATATCTGGACGCATTTACAAAAACCTAACGAAGATGAAATGCGGTAGAGACTTTCGTACATACACAGACATACATTTCAAGGCGCATGAGATTGTGATTGAGCCAGCCAGTCTCTATGATTGATAGAATCCATTCATTATTGTACCTGGTGCCGCCCAACACGCATAGCGTTTTTAAAATGATCAATGATATTTTCGTGAGTTAGGTGCTGGCAAACCAAAGAAGCACCTATAGCATGGCCCCTTTGGATATACATTTGATATAGCCAAACAATGAGATACTCACATGCATCAGTTTGAATTAAAAGTCTCGCTCGAGCGATGAACTCTCAACATCCCATTCTACTATGATAAAGCTAGATCTGACATTTTCCCTCTCCGTCTGTTTCTTCTGTTGCATTCAGTTGGGCTGCAATGCGCCATTTTCCGAAGTACCTCAAACGACCCTAAACACTAAAACTCCACCGTCTCTGGGTGAGATGCCATGTCTGCAAGTCTTGCGAAGAGAAGGCGTTGCAATCTCACCACTGCAGGGGTGTCAGCAGGTTCGAGTGGGCACCGCCCACGATGGTAGACAGGTTGCCTATGGGCTCATCATGGGGTGGGTAATGAATGTGCCGCAGAGCTGCACAGATGTCGAGGCCGATCAGGTCCACACGATGCAAGCAGTGCATCTTGGCCTCATCGGAATGTAAGCACTAATTCCCCGGAATTTCCCCTCGCCCCAACAGTTCGGTGGTATGTCGCTGTCTGCGCCGTGTAATGATGCCTGTCGTGTTGATTTATCGGAGATGAGTAAAATAAAAACGTCTGATTCTGCAATGGCTATGAAAAGCGTGACAATTCAACTCCGGATTGGACATTCTACAAGGAAAGTGTTTGGATTAAGCACTTTGTTCATGTTACGTTTATCAAGAGCAAGTAAAACGATATATTTATGTTAAATGTAAGACGAATTCACTCCAAGTCAGACATTCCACGAGGGTGATGTTAAGACTGAACACAATGTTGTTTACTGGTTTTCCTCAAGCATTCATGACAACGGAATGTATTTCCCTAAATAATTTAATCATGTAGATACAATAAGCACTCTTCGGTATTAGACTGCTTCTATTATACAAGTAGGTTTCTGTCACCATAGAAAAGGTAGGATGTTTCCCACTAAACTTATTAGACTAAACACATTATAAGTAAATTAATGGCAAGGCTATACTTTTCATGTTTTATGACATATAGACATAGAGTAACATTTTGTTTGCGGAAAAAAATCCACAGCATATTCGGCAATTTTCCTAGTTAGTGGAAATGAGAGGCTGAACAGGTTTTTGATAACTAGATCAGAGTCAGCTGTACACAATGCGAGCATGGCATTTGTTGTTTTTATCCTGAGATGAATTACAAGGTGACTCATCGGGCTGCATTTTTATTACATGGCTCTCTAAAGTTCAAGGAGATGATGAGTTGAAGCTTTTTTACATTCATCTCATCTTGCGAGTCGTCGTATCGGAAAATGGCACGTGTAGCCCTGTTTTCAAAGTCACACGGTTGGACAGACGTCATCTCACCAGAAGTCTTGACAGAATCAGATATCTCTGAATGGAATCTCCCAAAGCACATTCTCCCGCTCTTTTTCCTCCGCTCTTATCTTTTCTTTCTTTCTTTCTCCTCCGTCTCGCTCTTCCAATCTCGATATTTCTTCCCGAAAACCTATGCGAATCAGGGACTTCCCGAAATCCGCCATAAAAAGTCAGGACCATTGTCCACGGAGTGGCAGCCATTACCCACATGAGCAGTTGCCTCCCTTGCCGCCTCAATTAACCTGAATCATCCTTCGTCCGCCATCTTGGCTCGGCGCCCGCCATTGTCCACGTTTAGCGCGCCATGACCATCGCGTCTTGCTCCTCCTCGCTGTCGACTGCGGAAAAAGATACTTCGC
>JAWQFJ010029102.1:0-17500 GCA_034096865.1 Theodoxus fluviatilis | reverse complement strand
ATGTATGATAAGGCGAATGATTGGAATGAAACATGCGCACATGTTCAAGCATTTCTGGGTCAGTTCGAGTAGTCACTGAAGCTAATGCGGTAGTGTATCATGTACTTCATCAGCAGAAATTGAGGTAACCAAATGATTTTGTCCAGAAAATTGTAAGACAAAGAAATCACAAGAATCATTTTATGATTGAGTGAGAGTGAAATATGTTTCAGGTCGAGTGTTGTAAACGTAAGGATTCTTGCGCTTTAGTAAAGAGATAGTCGTGAAGGCAGTCTTGCAATCACATACTTCTTATGTGTCGTTCACCTATCTTCCTCGTGTGAGCGCATCTCTCCGAGTCTGCACCTGTAAAAGGCACAACAATACTCCGACCCCTGTCGACTACATGGACGGCATTCTCTAGCTCAGCAGATACACATCGCTCCTTCTCCTCCTCCTCCTCCTCCTCCTCCTCCTCCTCCTCCTCCTCCTCCTCCTCCTCCTCCTCCTCCTCCTCCTCCTCCTCCTCCTCTAACATGACTGGGACACGCTCATCAAAGCCCATTGGGCTGGAGGGGCACTCGTGCCTCCACGGATTCGCGGGGGCCGAAGACAACCATCGGCGCAACAGACGAACTCAATCTCGCTCGTTAAGAAAAGCCGGACGGCCTTCTTGCGGGACAGGAAGAGGGGCTTGATGATATCAGACGCTGCCATCGGGGAAGATCGTCTCGAACAGATAAGGACGGGAGCTCTCCACCCGAGGCCGGCCCAATTCGCCTTGACAGCGGCGCCTGGAGAATGACGAAAGAATCGAAAGCTGAAGTGTGGGGATTAGCAACAGGCATCCTCCCCGACGCTTCGTCTCAGACATGCAGGCAGCTTCCCTGCCTCGTATGCAGTGCACCGAGGTGCAGGCGCTCTGCCGCAATGACTCTTTCCTCTCTGTTTCCTTCTTGAAGAAAGTCTTCCAGGAATTCAGCCGGCGTCCTCCATCTCCACTGTGGGGTTTTGGGTCTGGAGTTTTAATGGACTCCCACCCAGAAAGTGCCGGCTTTCTGACGACATAAGCATCTCAAATCAGTGGCGGTGATTGGCAAAAAGCGAAAGAAGGGCACCGTGTTTTGAATGACAAATTAAAGAGGGTCTGCGACGGAAGTAAGAATAGGGACACAGCTCCATCGAGATTAAGCTGGAGGGTTTTTTCACCTCTTTTTTTGACCGGGTGACTTGAAATCTGAGAGTTTCTTCACTTTGCTTAAGTGCCTGTTGAGGCCAACTAAATTGGAGGGCGTCTAGATTTTTTCACAGCGCACGTCATAGGACTTCTGTGCGACTTGCTGTAGTAGTCACGTATACGTTGCCAAAGATCACAAGACCACCTGTCCATGCCTTGTTAAGCGGTTGTGTTATACTTATAGGTCAGTTGACGCACGAATGGCTTTGTAAAAGGTATCTTTGGCAATGGGAAATGACATAGGTGCCTGGGATCTAGCTTGGTATACGCAGAACAGTCCGACCGAATTACAAGTGAAACTGCTGCGCTACACCCTTCAGTATCCTTCCGTCCTCCTCTTCCTCCACATCCTCTCTCCGTCAGAACAGAATATTCTCAACGGTCACTGATGTTTGAACTACAGTAACGCACGCCACACCTGCAAGTACTAGCTTCATGACGGGGACACAAAAACGCACAGCCAAGCATCCTACCCATTGCCACATGGAGATACATGTACATGCGTAAAATACAGTATTAATCCTTTATCGGTATGTTCGTAAGCAAACCATTCATCATTTTTTTCAGCTCTGATTTGTAAACCATTCATTTCTCTTCTGCTTACCTATCATTTTATCGTCTAGTCGTGCAGACGTTCATTCACACTTTTTACACTGTGCTTTTATTCCGAGCCTGAGGAAGACTTTTAAGTCGAAAATTTGCTAACTATTGTGTTCAGTAATCACAGCTGTTTTATTCACCACATCACTGTTTTGTTATGTTGCAACAGAGTCTCTGTCAGTTATCAATTACGTGCGTGTAATGAGTAACCTCCATTTGCGTGGGAGCGAAATATAGGCGAGAATGGTCTGCCCTTGCAACGTCTCCATAGCAACGCATCGGGATTCTGGTAGCGAGACCCCCTTCAACGGCGAAAAAAAAAGCATATTGTGATCAGTGGCTGCTACTTTCTGGCCTGCCTGCATCGTTGGTGAAGACATCACTTGTTCTTCTAATCATAGGCACGCCAGAAGCTTTTTTTCTCCGCGTCTTCAAACTCCTGTTGTCAAAACACAGACTAAAATATATGATCTGCATGTACGTTTAAACTCAGTGTAGGCTGTGCTCTCATAGTGAGTCATACGGCAATATGCAAGAGTGATTAAACATTATGAATGTGTTTCATAACAGAGACTTGAAAGTCACATCAAAAGAGCAGGGGCATATCGTCTGTTTCACTTCTCCTCGCCCTGAACTATTGTAGAGTCTATGGTGTTTTCTTCACAACGCGAATACAAATCATGCCTAATAATTGCGCTGTTATGTACACATAAAACGAGGTGATCCTATGTAAATGACAGTTGACGGACAAAATCTACCGACATTTAAAGACAGGAAACCATCCTTCATATCCAAACTTCTTCATCAACAACACGACGCTGATGGAGATAAAACTTCATACCATAGGATGTAAACAAAAATAATTTATTGACTTCTGTACATTCTAAAACGTCGACATGATTCATATTTCAAAAGCAATGAAAGTAGTGATAATATTTTCAAATAATACATTCGTTCACATATTCTGTGTCTCTCTTGAATCACGGTCTCTGGTAATATAATATATACCTTGGTAGTATACTGTGTTTTCAAAGTCTTGGTATCTCACTCAGCTCTATTGTTTTCCTTCAGTCGTCCAAAGGTCTCAGCCCAGAAGGATTCATTCAGATCTGGATGTGGACCAGTATCGAGGACACACAACCATATCGGGACTGTGCGAAACTAAAAAGAATCTCAGTGTACAGTTAATAAGTCCTTGAGCGCCTTCCCTTTTTCTGACTGAATACACCCTCTTTGTCTCTCACTCTAATTCTCACCAACCCACCGATGCTGGATCGGTCGAAGGGGAACACTGGGGGGAAGGGACTCCGCAGAGGACACACTGGGGGGGGGGGGGGGGGGGGTAGTCCGTGGCTTATGAGACGTCCAAGAGTTTTCGTAATTGTGCTTCCTTCGTTTGACACCTCCAGCCTGCGCTTGGCCAGGCAGATGGCAGAGATCATCACACAGTGTTACTGGCCATTTTAGACGACTGACGGGCACCTGCGGTCATGATCCAGGTGTGGAATCCCCCCCCCCCCCTCCTCGCCCCCAGCCCCTAGCTCCCAGCCCCTACCCCCAGCCTCCAGCCCCCAGCCCCTAGTCCCTAGCCCCCCCCCAGCCTCCAGCCCCCAGCCCCTATTCCCAGCCTCCAGCCCCCAGCCCCTATTCCCAGCCTCCAGCCCCCAGCCCCTATTCCCAGCCTCCAGCCCCTATTCCTAGCCTCCAGCCTCCAGCGCCTATTCCTAGCCTCCAGTCCCCAGCCCCTATTCCCAGCCCCCACCCCCAGACCCTAGCCCGTAGCCCCCTGCCCCTACCCTCAGCCTCCAGCTCCCAGCCCCTAGGCCCCAGCCCCTAGCCCGCAGCCCCTATTCCCAGCCCCCAGCCCCTATTCCCAGCCTCCACCCCCTATTCTCAGCCTCCAGTCCCCAGCCCCTATTCCCAGCCCCCAGCCCCCGGCCCCTACCCCCAGCCTCCAGCCCCCAGCCCCTATTCCCAGCCCCTAGCCCCCAGCCCCTATTCCCAGCCCCTAGCCCCTATTCCCAGCCTCCAGGCCCTAGCCCCTACCCCCGCCTCCAGCCCCCAGCCCCTATTCCCAGCCTCAGCCCCTAGCCGCCGGCCCTACCCCCAGCCTCCAGCCTCCAGCCCCTATTCCCAGCCCCTAGCCCCTACCCCCAGCCTCCAGCCTCCAGCCCCTATTCCCAGCCTCCAGCCTACAGCCCCTATTCCCAGCCCCTATTCCCAGCCCCTAGCCCCTACCCCCAGCCTCCAGCCTCCAGCCCCTATTCCCAGCCTCCAGCCTCCAGCCCCTATTCCCAGCCTCCAGCCCCCAGCATCTATTCCCAGCCCCAGCCCCTATTCCCAGCCCCTAGCCCTTAGCCCCTATTCCCAGCCTCCAGCCCCCAGCCTCTATTCCCAGCCCTCCCCCAGCCCCTATTCCCAGCCCCCAGCTCCCAGCCCCCGGCCCCTACCCCCAGCCTCCAGCCTCCAGCCCCTATTTCCAGCCTCCAGCCCCCGGCCCCTATTCCCAGTCTCCAGACCCCAGCCCCCAGCCCTATTCCCAGCCCCAGCCCCTACCCCCGGCCCCTATTCCCAGCCATCAGACCCTAACCCCCAGCCCCTATTCCCAGCCCCCAGCCCCCAGCCAGTACCCCCAGCCTCCAGCCCCTATTCCCAGCCTCCAGCCCCCGGCCCCTATTCCCAGCCTCCAGACCCCAGCCCCCAGCCCCTATTTCCAGCCTCCCCCCAGCCCCCAGCCCCTATTCCCAGCCCCCAGCCAGTACCCCCAGCCTACAGCCCATATTCCCAGCCTCCAGCCCCCGGCGCCTATTCCCAACCTCCAGCCCCCAGCCTTTATTTCCAGCCCCCAGCCCCCAGCCCCTATTCCCAGCCTCCAGCCCCCGGCGCCTATTCCCAACCTCCAGCCCCCAGCCCCTATTTCCAGCCCCCAGCCCCCAGCCCCTACCCCCAGCCTCCAGCATCCAGCCCCTATTCCCAGCTTCCAGCTCCCAGCCCCTATTCCCAGCCCCCAGCCCCTATTCCCAGCCCAGCTCCCAGCCCCTATTCCCAGCCCCCAGCCCCTATTCCCAGTCCCGAGCCCCCAGCTCCTATTCCCAGCCCCCAGCCCCTATTCCCAGTCCCGAGCCCCCAGCTCCTATTCCCAGTCCTCAGCCCCTATTCCCAGTCCCGAGCCCCCAGCTCCTATTCCCAGTCCTCAGCCCCTATTCCCAACCCCCAGCCCCCAACACACATGAAGACGGGGGCTCTTCCTCTGAAGACCGTCAGTCGTGTCGCTTCTCTGGAAGTTTCTTGTTCTTTTTTCATGGGCCAAAAATATACAATCCTTGTCCATCGGCCTGATTAACCCAATACGTTTTGACGTCCTCCCTACATGCTAACCATTTGTCTGAAGAAAACAGTGGGGGAAACAACATCAAAAGCTTGTTTAAAGAACCGAGGCGTTGCTGCCCTTTTTTGTTGCGTATAAACTAGAAATGAAAGTTTAACTAAGCAATGCATTCAAGATAGAACAAAAATATATTAATAATCAAGATTTCTCCCGTCCCAGGAATTGAACCACGGTACTGCGCCTCGCACATAATCAAGCGCCAAAGACTGATCGCCTAAGTGTGCCTGTCAAAAAACAGCATATCAATAGGCGAGTAGACGTTGAGGAACTGACTGTGCACTCCTGCAGGAGGGGAGACTACTGGAGATGGGGCTGCTAGGAGCTGGCAACCTGTATATTAAACATGATGAATAGGTTGAAAAGCTCCTATTAGGACAATTTTTGTGTGTGCTTTTGCACATCATATAGACGTTGAACCAACACTCACACAGTCACATGGGGTGGAGGTGCATCATAGATGTTCACCTTACACATGTGCACTGATACTCTTTCACGCGCACACAGGATTACATTACATCATATTTACTATATAGAACAGAAATCCCAGCAGTCTGGGCAAGCCATAAACACAGAAACGGGACCAAAGGCAAAAAACCTAGCTGTCGCTCAGAATAGATCCCTTGGGGTCTCGAAGCGTTGAGAATCGCTTTTGGCAGTTGCCTTTTGAATATTACAGAGGGATGGACGAGGATAGGCAGCGGAAGAGGAGCGTCAAGCGAGGAGACTGAATAAATACCACATAAAAATCAATGTGAAGGAAAGTCCAAATGAATAAAAATGACAGGATCACGTGCCCCAATAGGCAGCCCACACCTGCAGAAGGGGAAGAGCAAGAGGAAGACAGCAAAACGCGATGACACTTTCATGGACTGTACACTCGAAGTCGACTCCATAAAAAGGGAGTACGCACGGTCGTAGCATGATTTCTTCGTCAGCCACAGCGGGTGCTAAGTGCATTAAACACAAACGGTTGCTCGTCCCAACCCGGTTTAAAGGATGCATTCACTGGGATGACCTGGAATAATGGAATTGTCATATGATATGCGATGGGCTACACAACATGTTGTCGAGCACGAGAGAATAATGCTACAGCCTATGACATCTGAAGCTATGACTTGAACAATGTTTGTTCACAGATGGTTTTCAACGTGTTTTTAGCTGTGTTGTTTTCAGCTGTGACTGTGAAATATGTCAGTATTATAACTATTACAAACAAAATGCTGAAGGAATGCCTCCCGATGTATTTTGTCCTTCTCATGATTCGGTATGCATCTCGCACATGTGGCCACACAGAAAGTTTGTTAACATGGACAAACGAAAGTGCAAAGTTTAAAAGGTAATCGTCACAGTCTCGCTTCGTGCTGGACAGAGCCCTTCTCTTCTACGGACTCTACGAACAGTGACAATCTAGCTTCTGAACCAGTGAAATTACCTAACTGTCTGTTCAGTCAGGGGTAAGGTAACACTAGAGATTCCAGCAATGTCGTTGCTCTGTATACTATAAACTAGCTTAGAAAATTTGTTATTCTTTTCCGTGGATTTCTGTCAAACCTTCGTGCGCGCGTACATTGTCTGTCTACATGTCTGCGTGCGTGCGTGCGTGCGTGCGTGCGTGCCTGCCTGCCTGTCTGTCTGTCTGTCTGTCTGTCTGTCTGCCCCCCCCCCTCTCTCTCTCTCTCTCTCTCCCTCTCCCTCTCTCTCTCCCTCTCTCTCCCTTTCTCTCTTTCTCTCTCTCTCTATCTCTCTCTATATCTCTCTCTCTCACACGTACACGCACGCGCGCGCACACATGCACATGCAAATACACATATACACACACACATCATCATCATCATCATCCCCACCACAAAGAGTAAGATTGCAAAATACATCGTTTTGAAGTATCGAACCTCTTTACTTTTGGACAATCCAGCATTTTATCTTCATGCACTGCGGCGGCAGAGAGACAGTGGGTGCGCAAAGCACGACGATGAGTTGGCATCTTATCGCTGTACCACCCACGTCGGCCCCGTCAACTCAGCTGGAGAATGTAGAGACGAGGCCAGGCACCGCTTGACTTCGCTCTACCCACTCGCTGTAATTCTCCCAGTTCCTCATCGTCAAAATGGCCTCGACCACCACCACGACGTTTCCACTACCGCCGCCGCCAGAGACAATATCTCCATCATCATGTTACGCATGGGCTTGATTTCAAGGAAGGTCAAAAGACGCAGAACGTTATTGCCGACGTTCTTCAAGAGCAAGGAACGGCCGACTGAAGAGAGGGGGATATGAGAGAGTTGATCGTGGGCAATGAAGAGTCGTCATGGAATGCGAGGCACCATGTTGCTTCGCTGCCCCACTCTCCTCTCCCTTCATCCCATTCCCCTCTCTGCTTCCATCCCTTCCAGTCTCCTCCTCCCCCTCCTTCCTCTACCACTCCTCTCTCCCTACCCCCAACACACGCCAGCAGAGCTGGACGGCAAGGCAACAAACGTGGCAGAATGGCCTTCGACCCTACAGGGAGAAATGGCTGGGGCCGGCACGGTGGCTGCCCAGCGTAATGGAAGGATGATAACTCTTCTCGCGCCCCTCTCCACGGGCGCCATTTTGTGTGCGCATGCGTGCACAAGCTGAGTGGCGCCCTCTCGCGACGCTGCTGCACGAGCGCCCTCGCGCCGCCTGGTGGTGGCCCCGCATAGATTGGCCTTGTGTCACGTGGCTGGTTCATCGAGAGAAGCTGTCGGGGGCGTCGGCAAGATTTTCCCTTTTTACGTGGACGCTCTTTTAAATTGATATCGGCGGAGACGGTCTGCGCGTCGAGGCGAGAGTCAAAAATTGAGGTTGGGGTTGTACATCCTCCTTGACCGCCAATGCCTCGGCAAGAGGAGAACCGCCCCCTGGTCGTTACGTTTAGACTTCCTGAAGATCCTGGTATGGTAGGCTGTTATACCGTCACCCTTGCAAGATGGCCTGGTGCTATTTTTAAACATGCAGACCTGCTTCCTCCATGTGAGCAGAGGCAGTGAAGCTAGGGGGCGCATGGAGACTCGAGGCCGTAGATCCTCATGGACCGCCCTGCTCGGTGGCAGGAGGCGAAATGAGGTCAAGCAGTGTCAACCTGCAATATGCTGCACAGAGACAGCGTGCTCTATCGACCTGACATCTCTGCCGCTCTGTTGCTTCAGAGTCCATACTCTAGCCAAGAACTGATTATTCATTGTCTGCCTTTCTCAGAGCTATGCAGAGAATATCCAGTCAGTAATCAGACGATGCAAGGTTTATGGCGCCAGATAAGGGGATCTCAGCAGTACATCCGAACCACGGTGCGCAAACCATTGCGAAGGGACGTGGATGCTGTTACGCAAAGGAGGGCGTGGGGGCAGCGAGCGGCCCTGGCTGTGTGTTACCCTTGCTGTAATACAACATTGCATTGCCGACATAACAAAAGGTTTCTCAACACCCCTGACAAATAATGTGTTGCTAGGGGAATCCAAGTAAAAGTTGAAATCATCTATGAATTCTACTAAAAGAAGCAGACACTAATTTTTACAATTATTGCTCTAGAATTCATTGTGCAATAGACGCACACTGCGGACACCACCAACTAGCTCTGTTCTATCACCCGGCTGGCGCTGAAGTGGCCTTTGAGACAAACTCAGCAACGGCAGCCCAAGAAACGCTTGTTGTTCAGGGATGCGTTGCTTAGCCCACCTAGTTGGCAAATAAAAGGCCGGTGTCAACATGTGTCAAACACTTGACTGCCTTTACATCTGCTTTCATGGTGTTGACATATGGTGACACATGCCTATTCCTAGCAATATCTTGCAAGGTTCATAGCATATGCAATGCGCCCCAGACTGTCAAGCCAACACCACTCAAAGAAGACACGCCCTGCAGCGCTTGAAACAGTTGTACAGGACAGGAGCCTGTAGCAAGATGTTGGGCATATGAAAGTAAGAATTATTCTTGTCTTGGCGATAGGAGGTTCTACAAAAAAGATCAATATAAGCATTTGTCTCGACTGTGTCCAATACTTCCATTGCATTAACAGCCAACCGTCACACACAAGCAAGGTCACTTTCCAGTTCAAAGTTGCTGCACCAACAGCGAAATACTCGTAGAAACGAACATCCAGATATATTAAACACGCTCTGTGCTTTTGCTGTGTTTGCAACGGGGACGAAATAGTCAACCGTACTGGCCAATAAAATAAATGAGTGTTGTAGTATTGTGTTGTCTGCAGACGTTACTGGAACAAGGAATCTTGGGCTCTGATTTTATTACAGTGTTTATGCAAACTAAGTGAAGAAGGGAAAGAGAGAATCGAAATATGGTTAATCGAGAGTAAGTATTTTAGAAGTGTGCACTGACTGTTGCACGAGTCATATGTGGCAGCTTCGGCTGATAAATCTTGCTTTTCATTCAAGAACGTCCCAAGAAAAAACGAAATTCACCAGGCATCAACGATTGAATCACGCCACTCGAGATTCGTTCAAAAGCAGCTATCTTTTCTGCGAGGTTACGAAGTTAGTTCGGGTCACTTGCGGTTATCGTTTTTTTATTCTATCTTTCAACATGCAGAATTTCGCAATATCTGTTGAGCTTTTTCAAGCAGGTTTGAGCCACAGAGAGAATCTGGTGCAAGAGACTCTTTTTCAGCAGATATAAAGGAAATGGCAAAGGGAAGGATACTCGAGTGAGAGCATTCTTGGGCCTCAGGATTGATATATATCGTTCAGGATAGTCAATGTCGAGGTTAAAAAATCCTGGCCAAAGACTTGGAAGCCAGGAGGAATCACAAGTGGAAAGTCTCGATAGCTGCAGCTCCACTTAAAGGGGCTCTTGACTCGTAAACCCTCTCCAGCTCGGGAACAGTATGCGCATCAGAGTTCTACACGATAAGGCAGTCGTAACGTCACTCGGGCCACCGATACTTCAAAAGACATTCGTCCAATGGTTACGGCAGCGTTCGAGTGAACAAGTGCTCGAAGTGCATGCTTGAACATCGGGGAGATGCTCGTCCTCGTCATAAAAGCTCTTTGAACTGTCTTACACTTTCGCATTTGCCATCTAGATTCTGTATTCGGCGATCCAAGACTGCGATGGAGATATTTCTGGAAAACATAAGTCTAGAACAAAGGAGCGTCCCCTATAATTACGATATGCTGGTCAAAGAGAATGGGACGGGCGTTTCCGCTTTCTTAAAGGAAAAGTGCTCAGGGTTTTTTTAAATGAAGAAGCACACCTCGTTTGAAATAATTTCCCTCCCTTTTTAAAGATAAAACTAAAAATGTTGTGCTTAAAGTCGATTTGTGAGCTCGTTTTCAGCAGTCAATGAGAGGAAAAAGTCACGTGACCTGGATTGTGTGACGTAGCATGTGACTACTGCAAAGTGCTGCGCTCAAAGTGAAACGTAGTATACGAGTGTCTTGCTCTCAGTTGATTGGAAATTGTTTAATATACCACTTGTTTTGCAGTAGTCGGTACTTTCAGGTATGCTGTTGTATTTGTGAAAATATCCTCGAATATTGTAATAAGAAATCCATAATTTACCATTTTTCCTTTACGGAATGATGGCTGTAGTCACACGCAACGTCAAGTCAGTGTGTTCACAGAACAAGACACTGGCTGCTTTATCGTCCCAATTATGATAGCGATTCCTCTATAACTGTAGTGATCAGTCTTTAACAAAGACTGGGAACTCTCGTCCGATTCCCTTTGACGTACATCTCACAGTCCGGGGAAGGAGCCTCAGTTAAGTTCCCGGGTACACTGGGCAACGTAGCGAAGAGAGGGGGGGAACGAGGTTCTGTGCAAACTGCCGCAACGATTGCCTGCAAAGTATTTCAGAGAAAGTAGCACAGTAGAGCTGGCGCAGGTTTTGTGCTTTTTTCCTGTGAAAGATGCTGAGCAAAATTGTTCTCCGTTTCTGAACCTTGATCTTCTCAACGGGGAAATTATGTCCTAGGATTAAATGCTTTACGCTGTATACGTACATGTCTCACGTTTCTCACAGAAACGACTCATCCACGCCAATCTTAATCCTCTCAAACGACGCTGTTTTGTGTTTTTAATCCGTCTCCTTCAAATTTGTGTCTCTTTAATCCCTTTGAGACCAAAATAAAAATGCAAGAATTTTTTCTAAACGGCTACTGTGGAGGATCCTTATTTAATGACTAGATCTTTATCTCGCTGTCCTCCACTGTTGCTCTTTTCCAACTCTCTCTCTCTCTCTCTCTGATTCAGTGTCTCCGTTTCTTATCCCCTTCGCTTCCACTTCGCCCAACCTCCCCGTAACCGCCAAACCCCTACCCCATCCCCATTTTCCCGACTTCCTTTCCCTAATTTAAACCTCCTCTTCTCTCTTGGAGTCCCCCTGCTTTTCCCCCCCAGTGAGTCCCCCCCCCTCTCTTTCTCTCTCTCTCTCTCTCTCTCTCTCTCTCTCTCTCTCTCTCTCTCTCAGGCGTTGATCAACAGATTGACTAGTGCGATCGTCTCTCGAGCATCGCTGTCCCCTTTATTCCTCCCCATCAGTCCCCGCCCGCTTCTCTCGCTCCCTCTGCAATCCTTTTCTCTGCCTCCTCCCCACCCGTGTGGAAACATGGAGATGAATTCGGTGTCATAAAAACCCAGCTGAAGGCACAGCAGAGGACGCCTGGGTTTAGGCACGCTAGCCAGGGCTGCCGTGGAATCTGCCAATGCAATATCACTGTTTTCACCCCCCAAGATCAATGTAATAAAACACGGATTGTTGACGTTGACACAGGACCGACAAAGACGCCAGTTGCGCGGGAGGGAGAGAGAGAGAGAGAGAGAGAGAGAGAGAGAGAGAGAGAGAGAGAGAGAGAGAGAGAGAGAAAGAGAGAGAGGGGTGGGGTGGGGGGTGGGGTGGGGGGAGAGAGAGAGAGGGGGGAGGTAGAGAGAGAGAGATTGATTGATTGATTGATTCTTTATTTATCAAGGATGAAATGTTAGGTATTTCTGCCTATCTTACAATGTGTGTGTGTGTGTGTGTGTGTGTGTGTGTGAGAGAGAGAGAGAGAGAGAGAGAGAGAGAGAGAGAGAGAGAGAGAGAGAGAGAGTCATTTTAGGCACACATTAATATGTTGATCGCATACTTTCGTAATTTTGGCTTCACAAGGACACCACAGGTCTTACTGCAACAAATTAGATTATCTTTACATATGCAGATGCAAGCCAAATATCACCGCTTGCCAAACGAACCAGAAAATGTGCAGAAGGATGATTTCCAGCAGATGCTTGTAAAAGATCAAAGGCAACAATAGAATCATTCTTAGCCCTGGTGACATTTTTCTCGCAAGCATTCAACACTGGATCAAGGACTTCAATACGACATTAACTGAAGTGGATATGAAAATAATTATTCCATCAAAGAAGAGTTATCACTCAGGAAGAAGCTCGTAAAATTACCCAGAAAAAGTTCTCGCAGTTGTTCCCCAATGTGAACTCAAACGGTCAAACCCGCACCAGAGACTTTCACAGGCAATAACTCCAGCGAAGACTTCAACATGACAAAGGATCATATACCAACTTTATCAGAGCAATCTTCTCTCATTCCAGTAAACGTCTCAGCATTCAAGGGTCACTGGAGCTTTCGCCAAGGTGGTCTCCCCTGCAAAATCTTAAGACGACAGATCTGGACGCCATCTTCACCCAGACTAATGCCGACGTCAAGGCCGTCTGTCAGGGTGCCTGGGGCCCCAAGGGGAGAGGAAGGGGCGACCCTGGGGTGAGGCCAGTCCCTGCTGAGAGCATGTAGACCGCTATATGCACATTTCGTTTGGATGGCAACGACTTAGTGGATTAGAGTGAAGGTCAGGTCACACAATGAATCACACGTTATCTCCGTTTTCCATCCAGTCAGTAGTGTAGAGTAATCGCTCACGTATGTCACCTTCTCTGTTTTCTCTTGTTTCCGTCCGCGCCTTATACACGATCGCGTATCATCTATTTATTTAATAGCTTCTGTTGTTGCGTTTGCGAGAGGCGCTGCGCCAACGAACTCAGAGAGAAGAACAGTGTACGACAGAGACAACACGCACAAGTGAGAATACACGAATATCAATAGAGAAGACTGACGGCAGGGTGATGCCTATACAAAAACAGAGAATTAGACGCGGGGAAGTGATCGTCACGCTCACGTCCCGCGCGACCAAGGCGGAGACGCAAGTAACAAAAATTATCCAGAGAACAAGTGCTGAGCACCTCAGAAGAGGGGGACTGGCCTCACCCAAGGGTAGCCCCTTCCTTATCCTCTTGGGACCACAAAAGAGCAGGAACGGCACTTAGCCAGAGAGGTGTTTTTCTAGGAACGAAACACCGAGATGAAACGTCGTCAACGGTGAAGTTGAAAAAGATAAACAAGAAAAAGATAAGAGGACAAGGAAGGATAGAAAAAAGAGCAGGAACAACAGAAGATCTCGAAAAGATAAAAGATGAAGAAGTGAAAATAGTAAAAAGACCGACTAGAGGAGTTGCTACGCAGGAAAGATGGGGCAAGAGAAGCACCCACCGCCGTATGGGGTGTGCGGGCTTGAGCGACCCCACGGAAGTGTATGGAGAAGATGAGAAAAGGAGAAGAAGGAAGAAGAAAGAAAAAAAGAAAAGAAAAGGAAAGAAGGTGAGGAAGAGGGAGAAAACAAAGCTTTCAACTTGGGGTAGGGCAACTAAAAGATCTCCACGATAGCACATGCGGGCACTTGTTTCAACAGGAAGGAAAAAGGAAAAATAGGTAAAAAAGAAGGAGGAAAAAGAAGAAAGAAAAGCGAAGAAAAGAAGAAGGGGAGAAGAATAAAAAAAGAGGAGGAGAGGAAGATAGGAGCGGCCCCCTCAACAGAGCGACGAGGCAAGTAAGGCGAATAAACCACTCCAAGGAGGTAGGTCCGAAATTCTCTCCAGACACAACGCTCCTTCTAAATAGACGCGGGGACACACACAAAACCCGCGAGAAATGCTGCAACACACTCACATACCCACCCCAAGAGAGAAAGGCGGCAAAAAGAGTAAAAGAAAACGAGAAAGAAAAAAAATGGGCAGTACGTTGAGAAGAACGTTGGTCGAGATTTGTCTTTCCTCTCACCAGCCTCCTTTTTCAGTCAAAAGCGGCAAAAAGAGAGCGGACAGTGAATAGCTAAAACAAAGCGGAGCCCGCAAGAGGGGTCAGAGGACTCAGCCCTTTGTTGGTACTGAGGAAAAGGGGAGAGGCCCCCGCTCTCTCCCTCGGTGTAGCAGGGGGTTTCCTTTCGCCCCAAGCCGAGCGTGAAGGCACAAGTCACCAGGAGCAAAAAAAAAAGCAAGCAACACTGGAGAAGTACTCCCACGCCTCCCCAGGCGGAATCACAGAGAGAAGAAAACCGAGGGAAGCCAGGGACGCAAAAACCCGCCTTTTCCCCCCCCCCCCCCCCCCCCCTTCCCCTCTGCCCACACAAGGATCCCGCGCAAAAAAAAAAGCTAAGCATAACCAAGATGATAGAAGACAAGCGGCAGGGACGAAAACAACAAGGACACAAGATAGCAGAGAAGGAGAACAAACGAAAACCAAAAAAAAAGGTTCACACACAAACAGTAAACAGAAAATGGAGAAGGCATAAAAGGGAGAGAACCGAAGCAGCCACACGAAAAAAATAATAACCGATGGTAAGCTAGCATAAACCGATAAACACCAGAGCGACCAACACACAGGAGGAAGGTAAACACAGGTGTTAAGAACTCCACATGGTTTTGAGTAGTGAACGTTTTTCTCTTGGCCTTCCACTCAACTTGGAGGTCAAAGGCAGACGTTATTGACAACCTGGTTGTAAATATAAAACCCAGGTATTTATATTGGTTTACTACGTCCAATTCTGCGCCACCCAGGTTCCACCTTTCGCCTCGGCCCAGGATTCCTCCTTTCCGAAATACCATTACTTTTGTTTTTCAGTGTTTATGGCTAGGCCAAGTTCACTAGACACATAGTGCAGATAGTCTATTTGGTGTTGCAACCCTGCTGGTGTGGTGGAAAGTAGTGCAACATCATCCGCAAAAATTAACGAAAAAATCTCAACCGACCCTGGCAGAAGTTGCACACCATGTCGCTCATATCTGCGAATGTACTCTGCAATGTGTTCCATATATAGGCAACACATTATCGGGGACTCATTTGCCTTACACCAACTGGACAATCAAAAACATCGGACAATGTACCATTCCATCGCACACAGGCTTGTGCGTGTGAATAAACAGCTTTCACCATATCTAAAAATTTGGTTGAAAGACCCAATTTTCCCAAAACTGTCCAGAGGCAACTCCTGTTCACGGAGTCAAAGGCTTTTCGATAATCAACGAAAGCTGCATACAATTTTCTTCTTCCACCCCAATACACGTTTTTGACAGACATGCAATAAAGTGTAAAAATGTGGTCAATGGCTGAATGGTCTTTACGAAAACTTGCCTGCTCAACACAAAACTTATTGTTTTCCTCTGCCCAGACGCGTAAATGATTAGTCAGGACAGATATAAAAACCTTACTCACACTGCATATAGTAAGGATATTCCTCTGTAGTTAGCAGGGTTTAGCCTATCTTCTCTTGTGTGCAGGAGTATGATTATTGATTTATTCCAGCCTTTGGGAAATTGTTGATTTTCGTTAATGGCGTTAAAAAGAGCAGTAAGAAAGGGTGATACATAGTTAGATGCTAGCTTCAGGTAGTCTCCTGGAACATCATCAATGCCTGGAGCTCTCTTATGGCTTATCCGTGCTACAGCGCACTTTATTTCCTCTTCACTAATTGCAGCACCGAGCTCATCATGTTGAACGAATATGCACTCTCCATCTGTACACATTCATCTTTTGTTCTGGCTAAGCAGATCTTCAAAATACATTTTCCAGTCTTTTAAGTCTATCAAAGGGGGGTTTGGCCGTCTGGTCCTACAGCGTCTAACCAATGACCAGACTGCTGCGGGAGTGCGTATACTGCTAATTAGGGTATGGCATGTCATTCTCTTGTGGTTTTCCTTCTTTTCTCGTGTAAGTTTCTTGTATTGGTTCCTACGTTCTACATATTGTTTCCTATCATATTTTGAGCAGCTGTTTCTGGCTTGTATCAAAGCCTGTCTTGCATTTTGTTTAGAACAACGGGATTCAAGATCAAACCACTCAGGAGAATCTCTTCCTTTCTGTGGACCTATATATACACATTACGGAGCATACATTCTGCATTAGAAGTAAGTGCTTGAATTAAAGCAGGCAGTGCCATATCAACATCATTGTCAGTCATCTGGGAGATTTGGTTAAGTCTTGTTTGAAATTCAGCTGTTTGTAAATTTTGTTTTACTAGGTGAGCTTTGTTGCCACCCCAAATGAGTTTCGTCACTCTTTCCCTGCTGTTCTTGTCAGGACGGACATTGTCTTTACAGACACCTATTTCGAGAGGCATGTGGCTGGATAAAATGTTATTCCCTATCTTAAAGCCAACTTCTAATTTGGCATCGTTTATGTATACTATGCCATAATCAATGACACTACCTCCATGTGGAGAATAATAGGTCAAGTTACCTGCTCTGTCATTGCCTGTACTACCATTTAAGATGTGTAAATGATAAATTTTGCATCTTTTTATAAAAATCCTCCCAAACTGGTTATCGACTGGATCTTGGGAGTTTCGGTTGCCAGCATGCGCAGGAAACTGACAATTTTCAACATCATCGGTGTTCCAGTCGTCGCTTTCATCGTCTGCATTACCGTGGATATTCCAGCTGATGCTCTAGGGTACTCCTCTTGCAGTCTGAGTAGTTCATCCTCCAGCAACAGGATATTACATTTGACCTCTGTATCTTTATAATAGGCTGAATCTAATGGTGGGACGTAGATACAGATACTTATTAAGTCAATCTTAGTGTAGTTTGGTATTCTGATTATCATAATGTTGTCATGGGGGCACTTTATTTCAGATATCTCGTGAGCATAAATCTTCTTCACCAACATAAGAACTCCACCAGATCTTCGGCCATGGTGAGAGAGTTTAACTGCTGGAGAATGAATTACTACCTAATCATCGAAAAGAAAGCTCCAATCAAAATCTCGAGCAACAAACGTTTCTAAAAGACAGCATTGTCGCATGATGGGCGACAAAGAAGGGTGATGTGGGTTATTCATCCCCTTTTGTATATAGATAGTGTGTGACTTTTCTCTATGTCCGTGCTCGCACGCTTGCCACTGTAGGCGGGGCTGCCGATGTTGGAGTGTCATAGTTTCGCCCGGAGTGAACCCGAGGGGGAGGAGGGTCTCCGAGGAGGGGGTATGAGTTAAATCTACA
>JAWQFJ010029098.1:7500-28074 GCA_034096865.1 Theodoxus fluviatilis | reverse complement strand
TGTCATAGAAAAAAGGAATGCCTCTCTTTGCTTTGGTTTCCAATATTTCCTTAATAATTGGAGGAGAACTGGGACTATCTAGCATAGATTGATTACAGTTACATGCGAGGATATCATTCGATCTCCCCGGAATGTTAGGCCCTATTCTGTTGTATAATAAAAAATTGCCATTAATCTGGTACTGCGACATTATTTCAGAAAATAATTTTGGTTGACCTTTCACATTGACGATATCTCTGACTGACTTTATGCCGGCGTTGTACCACGCAAGGTTGAACAAGTATTTATCTTTCATAGATGGATTGTTCCACAAAGAGTGAGAGAGAATTTGTTCTACTGTTGATGGTTGATCAAATTTTGTTAATATCTCATTCCAATGGCTGAAAATTTCTTTCCAAAATGAATTCAATCCTGCGATGGTTTCAGGGTCAATACAGCCTCCTGGCTGCAGTAAGATTTCACGTTCATGGTCCGTAAAAGATATATAGTTGCGTGTGGAGTTATCTTGCAGTAAACGTCTCATCCAAGTCAAATTTAGAGCCTTGTCAAAACTATCTACATCTGTCATTCCCAATCCTCCCTCACTGCATTCTTTTATCATTACACCTCTTTTTATTTTGCTAGGTTTACCGTTCCAAAGAAACCGGAACATTGTTTTGCTGATTTCCTTTATCATACTGTCAGGGGGTCGAGGAATGTTCATCAGATAATAAGTCAATTTAGAGAGTGCTAGTGTCTTTATGATTTTGACTTTTCCGATACGTGTGAGGTTTCTCCCTCTCCATGCTTTGAGTATATTCTTTACTTTTCCAACTAGTCATTCATAGTTTAATTTAGGGACATCCGATATGTTGGTGGATAATGTAATCTCAAGAACTTTAAAGAGACCTTGATTCCAATCTAAATTACAGTTTGGGCATATCCGAGTCTTGGAATTACTCAGAGATCCGAACCAAACCAATCTTGTTTTTTCGATGTTTACTTTAAGCCCTGATATGCTTTCAAAGTATTTCAATGTTTCTAGTGTTGCTTTTAGTGATCCTTCACTACCATCAAGGAAAATTCTGTATCATCTGCATATTGGGCTATCTTATGCTCCTTTCCGTTAATTGTTATTCCCCGGATTTGTTCATTTTTATGACAGAGGGTATTCAGAATTTGAGCACCAACGAGAAAAATAACACTTGCGATTGGATCACCTTGTCTACAACCTCTGGATATAGGTATGGACTTGGTCAGGTAGCCATTCTGCAGCACCCGAGCAGATGAATTGTTGCTGAGCGTTTCAATCCAACTGATAAATGACTGTCCAAATCCAAACATTTTCAGATAGTCTGAAATATAAAAAAATGATATAGTATCAAAAGTTTTTTCAAAATTCATAAGTACAAGAAGATCAGGAATTTGCTTCTTTAAAGTGTAGTTTAATGTATCGTATAGTAGTCTTATATTTTCACATATATATCTTCCTTTTAAGAAGCCTTTTTGCTCTGTGCTAATAATAGAACCAATAACTTTTCTAAGTCTGTTGGCGATACAAGTAGATGCAATTTTATATACAGTATTGAGGAGTGTTATTGCGCGCCAGTTTTTGAGATAGTTTCTATCTTTGTATGTTTTTGGTATACATGTAATCACTCCCTATCGTTGTACAAAGGAGAATTGTTTATCGTCATATGATTCATTGATTGCCTGTAGAATTATATTGCCGAAGTTTTTCCAGAAGAAGTTGAACAATTCTATCGGATAGCCATCTGAACCGGGTGTCCGATTGTTTTTAATAGATTTCACTGCTTGAGCTATTTCTTCGTACTGTATTTTACCTTCAAGAGCTTCACGGTCTTCATCGTCTATTACATTGATTTCATTCTTATCAGTGGTATCATACCACTAACTATTTTGACTGTGAACTCCATTATATAGATTTTTGTAATAGTTGTGCAGTTCACCTAGAATTTTGCTCTGTTCAGTTATTTCCTGGCCATCTGATTGTATTAGTTTGTTTACTCTCTTCTTAGTATAGTTACGCTTTTCCAAGTGGGGAAAAATAAGCATTTTTTTTCCCTTTTCATACTAACGTATTCGAGATCGTATCATTAAACCTTATACCTTACTTTTTCTTATTTCTTCAAGTTGTTTTTGGGTTTTTTTAAGTGCCTTAATCGCTGCTGTGTTTGTAACACTCTTTTCGTCGTTAGTTGCTTGATGTAATCGTTTTATTTCTTCATTTGTTTTCTTTCTCATTGATTTCTTTCTTTAATCTATGGGCGTATTGGATTGTTTTCCCTCTTATAACTATAAGTGTTGTATCTAGAAAGAGCTTCCAAGGGATTTTGAGCTGCAGATTATCGTGCGAAATGTTGTTGATACTTTTTCTATTGAAAGGGAGTGCTGCATATAGTTCAATGCATTCCTGCAGAGTATTTTTAACTACTTGGGTATATTCTACATTTCAAAGCAGGGAGACATTGAACTTCCAAAGACCTTTTCCTCTCTTCTCCCATTTTGTATTTATAGTGAGAGAAACCATAGACTGATCGGTCCTATATCCAGGTTTAATATCCACTTTCTGAACCAGTGGTTCGAGTACATAGCCTATCTTGGCTGATAGGCTGTGAAGCTCCATTCAGTCAGTCAGTCAGTCATGGTTTGTGACAATCACCCTGCACCCTGAATTGTGTCAAGATGAGTGCATTCTTTCCCCAAGACAAGAAACTGGTTCCATTTTCTTATTGCTGAAGGCAATCACCTCAGTACTTATCAGAAATGCAGGACCCCCCCTCCCCCCCTCTCTCTCTCTCTCTCTCTCTCTCTCTCTCTCTCTCTCTCTCTCTCTCTCTCTCTCTCTCACACACACACACACACACACACACACACACACACACACACACACAGAGATTTAATGTCCAGCATGTTATGAAGAAAATGAAAAGCATTTTGTCCTGTACTGCTCAGCATTTGAAGACCAGAATGAAGTGTATTCATGACGTGCAATGCAACGACCTAGACCTTCTTGTCCAGCTTCTCTCCACAAACGAACCAGGCCCTATGCGGGCTGTCAGTACCCATTTATTTTAGGCATTCAAAAGAATAGTTTAAGCTACTGACTCAGAGATTAATTGCTCATTTTTGTGTATTGTGCACTTTGCGATACCGAAGAGGACCTCTCGCACTTCATAGCGTTGCAACGTACTCTCTCAGTAATTTTTTGGGGAGAACAGAATACCGTACACATGTTGGCTTTATTATGTACTGTTTCCAATTGTAATGGACCGATGGTCTGCACAATTAACACTCTCTCTCTCTCTCTCTCTCTCTCTCTCTCTCTCTCTCTCTCTCTCTCTCTCTCTCTCTCTCTCTCTCTCTCTCTCTCTCTCTCTCTCTCTCTCTCTCTCTCTCTCAATTTTAGGTCCATTGCTCTTCAGCTTGTATATCAATAATCTACCACTGAGTATATCAAATGAAAGTATCAAATGTTTGCAGATGACACCATTATCAGTGTAAGCGACAGAAGCATAAATTCCATTCAATGCACCCTGAACGTCGAAATTTGGCTTTTCACTCATATGGAACAGTCGTGGCACTCTGAATGAAAATAATTTCTTATGATGTCTAAAACAAAGAATGTGTACAGTATTAATTTTTTATGAACATAAAGAAATTCCGTGATACTTTTATTAGTTTTCGTGTAGGATGCAATGACCTAACATGAGTGTACAGTCAAGAAAAGACCACAACCCCAACACGTTCTGTCCATTTTCCGGTAAAACTGTTAATGAAGGACACTTTTTATTAAACTGTTGTGTGTACTGTGGTAGAAACGGGCTGTCCGAATTATCTCCCTTAGACATATTTGACACATGGTACAGGTGAGTGCTAATTCACTGCTATAAAAGGAAGACCGGGGGAAACTAACAGCAGACTGAACTGAATGCCATACTGAGAAACTTTCTGTGCCAACACTACTCTTACCACGAGCACCTGCCAAGGTGAGTGTACCAGCACTTGGTCCCAATGATAGGAGTGCGGGGCGCATGCTAGTGTGACTGGGAGTATGTGAGCTCGTAGGTATATTTCTGCTCTCACCTCACGCGCACCCCATCGCTCATGTACGTAGTCGACAATGAACTTGCGGTTTGATCCCTATCACAGTACAATGACATTAGGCAGAAGTGTTTAGCAAGATATGCACAGAATGTGAATTGTGCTCTGTGGGAAAGAGGTCAAGAAGACTCAGGACGTTTCCGTGTTCATTTTATACGCATTTGAACGGCGCTTGCAGAAAACGCAGGAAATGCCACCAGACACTCAAGATGGACTATCAGGCTGAGAGGCTGACTGTACCAGTTTTATCTCGATGTACATATTACACTCTCATAATTACCTATGGAATTGTAACAAATACTGACATCTGGTGTCCTTTAATCACTAGTTGATATATTGTTGTAAGTGTTGGGAAGGTTCTGGAATGTGCCAGAATATTGTGAACATTTTAGCTGCTTACATCAGTTTCCTCACCTTTGTTGCTTGTGATGTAGTCAGGGTAAATTCGTCTATAGATATGAGTGTCATGTGACGCCATTTCCACAGCTTCCGGACAATGGAATACATTGTAGTCTGTTTTGAAAGATTCTGGAACTTGTAGAAAGGTATAAGGCACGACGAAAAGACAAGAGAGGGTGCACATAACAGAAGAAGGTGAGAGCCCAAGGAGATAAGCAAGTGCGAAAAGTCCTCCATAAGGAATGTTTGAGTCCTCTGTGGGATCTTGTTCGGAGAGTGAGAGTGCGCACAACACGTGTGAGAAGAGAGCGCACTACAGAGACAGAAGGCACATTGTAAGAACAATTGCGTCCTCCAGGAATCCAGTCTCAAGAGTGTAGTCATTGTGGTAATACTGATTACAGCACTGTGCATTGACCAGTGTGTGAATAAAGCTTTTTTCACAATGACTACCGGATTTTGTGGACTTGGACTTCCCGGTAGAGCTGGCGGTACTTACCGGTAACACCGGTAAAACCGGTGCCCATTGACGTGGTACGCTGTACCGGTACGGCCAACTGTACCGGTACGTACCGCAAGGGACATAACTGTCATAGGTCACAAAAAAACCATGGCGGACGATTCTTTCACGGTGGTGAAGAACGAGAGGGGCAAATCAGCCATATGGAGGTTTTTTGGATTGAAAAAACGGAAATCAGACAACCAAATTGATGAGAGAGTTGCTGTGTGCACAACATGCAACACCCAAGTCAAAATGGCAGGAGGAGGCACGTCGAACATGCAAGCACACATGAGGAGACATCACTCTTCAAAACCTCGCACGATGCACTTGAATATGACGTTGAGTTTCCAAACTCCAGTGTTTTGGTTCTTTTTAAAATGTTGATATGTCTGATTTGAAGCAAAGATGCTTGAATTTGATTTTCTTTTGAATATGCTTTTGTATTACGCAAGAAAACTTGAAAATTTAGTTTATTTACTGCTTCTTCTTTTTTTAAATAAAGAAAAAGAAAAAAAATAACTGTGTAGGTTTAATTTTACATCTCTCCTTCTCCCTCTCTGTCCCTCTCTCTCACACACCTGTCTTTCTCCTCCCTTTAACCCTCCTCTCTCTCTCTCTCTCTCTCTCTCTCTCTCTCTCTCTCTCTCTCTCTCTCTCAAATCCTCAAATCCACAAATCCTCCTTCCGTTTTCTGATGCACTGATAACTATTGCGCAACCTCATACGTCATTGTCAACTGCTATTAAAGTGCATGTGTTATCGTAAGGATATGTCAGCATGACGTCAGCGTGGTACACCAGTTCAAAGTACCGGTAAAATGCAAAAATACCGGTTAAAAAACAGGTACGGTCCTCTGTACCGGTACCCAGCACTACTTCCCGGCGCAAGCTAGGAGAACCCCATGCAGTACACATTGGACTTTGCAAAGGCGACGAGTTGCAACATAAGCCTTGCTGTTCTGCAGTACCATTGTTTTAAAATTGTATATACATATATGTGTGTAATTCTCTATACTGATTGGTCGTCGGTCGCAAATAAAGAATCAATCTCTCTCTCTCTCTGCCTCTCTCTCTCTCTCTCTCTCTCTCTCTGTCTCTCTGCGTCTCTCTGCATCTCTCTCTCTCTCTCTCTCTCTCTCTCTCTGTCTCTCTCTCTCTCTCTCTCTCTCTCTCTCTCTCTCTCTCTCTCTCTGTCTATGCGGGCAAGCGTGTTAGTACTCTTTGTGAGCTTTGCGTTAGTGCCGTATTTCATTATTAGCCTAAACGTCTTAACAAAGATTTACAGTCTATTATACTTCGGGAGACACATCGTTTCCCTTTTAATTTGTAAACCAAGTAAAACACGGAATCGATTGCAAGTATAGTACTATCAGGTGAAACACAACACGGCTGGAGTCACTCGATGTCCCCCCCCCCCCCCCCCCCCCCCCCCCCCCCCCACCCCGAACAGCTGGGTGCGAGGTTGGCGGGGCCCACTGCAGCAGCTCAGCCTGGGGCGGCCCCGAGCAGCTTCGGCCGACACTTTGGGACAGTGACATGGTGGAGTGTCACACAATCAACTGCAGGTTGGTCAGGGCGACAAGATGATGGCTCTTTTGTTTG
Organism: Theodoxus fluviatilis; assembly: GCA_034096865.1. Classification (NCBI taxonomy): domain Eukaryota; kingdom Metazoa; phylum Mollusca; class Gastropoda; order Cycloneritida; family Neritidae; genus Theodoxus; species Theodoxus fluviatilis. Next base: position 21,468 of record JAWQFJ010029098.1, on the reverse strand, counting down.
GTCTGTACGTCGTTTGTATGGTGATCGAGAGAGCTAAAAGTTTGCATGTGTATAGCAGAGATGATCGATCTCCAACAGCGACGAATCCCACTACCGCCGGGAAGTCGACTGCTTGGTGTCGTGGTGTGGTGAGAACAGTCTTGAGTTGAACACCACCAAGACCCAGGAGATGATCGTCGACCTGAGGAAGAATCCCACCCCTATCGTTCCACTGATGATCGGCGGCCAGGCCATTGAGATCGTGGACTGTTTCAAGTTCCTCGGCACGCTCATCTCCTCCGACCTCAGTTGGGGCAACAACATTGACGGCATCCATAAGAGTGCCCAGCAGCGGCTGTACTTCCTGAGGCAGCTCAAGAAGTTTGGACTGTCTCCGGAGATCATGCTCCAGTTCTACCGTGCTGTGGTGGAAAGTGTTCTTACCTTCTCCATCTGTGTGTGGTTCGGAGGGGCCACTCAACAGCAGAAAGACAAGCTGGAGCGTGTCGTGCACGCTGCTGGCAGGATCATTGGCCGTGATCTGCCCTCCCTAGCCTCTATCTACGCCCAGCGCATAGTGCGCAAGTCCCGTAAGATTGTGGCGGACCCCTCCCACCCTGCTTGTTCCCTCTTCCAGCTCCTTCCCTCTGGCCGTCGTTTCAGGTCCCTCAAAACGCGCACATGCCGTTTTCAGAACTCGTTCTTCCCCACGGCGGTGACGGAGCTCAACGCTGTCCAGAACCTCCCCAGGCAGCTTTGCCGCCGCTGATCCTGTCGGCGGTGCGCACACACTTCTCCACATCTATGACAGTGCCACTTTCTCTTTTGTGCTTCCTCTGGGCTATATGGACTGCTACTGAGTGTGGTTGGGGGTGGGGGAGGGGTGGGGGAGGGGGTGGGGGTGGGGAAGGGTTGGTCTTCTTGTAGCTTTCACTGTTTTTTGTATTGTTCTACTGTATTCTTTTGTGGGGTGACGGGGGGTGGGATGGGGGTGGGGGGGGTGGGGGGGGGTACGTCTTAGTGGTCTTGTCTCTGTTCATATGTATTATTTATTGCCACTTAAAAGGGGGGTGGGTGGGTGGGTGTATCATCTTAGTTTGTTCCTCTTTTGTCAACAGTTCTTAAAGAGTAACTTTAACTGTTCATTGTATATTGCCCCATTTACCAGTTAACCCTTTTGGTTTCAGGTGTAGTCTTATCTCTTGTCTGTGTGCAGCTGCGTGTGTGTCGTGAGTGAGGTACATCGGGAAATGTCCATGTTTTTTGCATCAACGGCGTGTTAGGGTGTGTAAGCGATGCGTGTGTTTGGCTTTTTGTTTTGTTTCTTTTAGCCTTCATCACTTAGTTTTCCTCGTGCTCGTTTTTTAAATGATGTCACTTGGCGCAATAAATTACTGTGTACTGTGTACTGTGTACTGTGTACAAACGGAGCTGTGGATTTTGGAACCTGAAACTCATAGGGTTTATACAGTGACTAGATGGTTTACCCATCTCCACCTTTTCCCGTCTCCACCTGTTCCCGTCACCACCTTTTCCCGTCTCCACCTGTTCCCGTCTCCACCTGTTCCCGTCTCCACCTGTTCCTGTCTCCACCTTTTCCCATCTCCACCTTTTCCCGTCTCCACCTTTTCCCGTCTCCACCTTTTCCCTCACATTCACTAAACATCAACGTGTGATGAGATGAGCGAGCTCGGACCCATAAAACCTCGTGCAGCACAAACCACACGTTGGAGCCGAGTTGCCTCCCTTTGCCGTCAACAGTCCCATGACTAAAAAGTTCCAGAGGGAATATCTCCGGAACGGTCGGAGGTACGCCTTCCAAAACGTGATGACTACCCCCATCCAGTCACGGGGGAGCGACATGCCAAATTTCGCGGAGATCTGTGCACGGGCGGCCGAAGGCATAGACCGAACAGACAGATATCCGCACAGATAGACAGAAACCGTTTGGGTTTTATATATTTAGATGGTTCAACTTTCTGAATTGATCAAAACCCCAAAACTCTCATTTAACCCCCACTGGCTATAATCCTGCCATATATTGATTTCACTGAAGTATCGGAATGATTCAGTTATGGCAGATCCAGTCAAGTATTTGCAATAGAGAGCAAAACGGAGGTGCTCAGCACCCATTTTGTGCTGAAAGAGATGGCAAATGAAAACCATACATCGCTTCCTAACGCACCACAATGCATAGGTGGTTCAATAGGTCACCTCCCAGATATGCCAGTGGAGCATGTCGCAACAAAAACTGTGTCTAAACACAGTGTTCGTCGAGCTATGAATAGATCTGGAAAACCCCACAAGTGACGTTCGACCTACACAGTGCGTTCGTCGATCTACAAGCAGAACCCTTCTTGTCATTGCAATCGACCGGGAATTTCCCGATCTGTCCCTAGATCAAAGTCTGTTCTAAGTTTGGGCACACGTTTTTGTTAACAAAAATCGTCCCCTGTGTTTATAGATATCGGGAAAATCGTCATTTGATATGAATAGACCTCGGAAACCTCTGTGATCTAATTGTAGAAAGGCGCTAACCAACTGTCCCATTGCATGGCGCAACAAACTTTTGGCACGAAAATGACATCATCTCTATTATTATCGTCCAATGAAAGTATCGACGAACACTGTTTAGACACACGTTTTTTGTTGCGACAGATCCCACAGAAGTTAGAATCAACGCAACCCGGACTGGAACAGCAGCCGGAGTTGTCTGATTGTGTTCGCTGTTCATTCAAGAATTCGCAGATGCAGTCTTGACCACTGGAACCAGTCATTTCTCTCCTGCTGCTATAGGTTGTGGCATATTTTCAAGAGAGACAGCTAGAATCTCATACCAATGTACATGAAGTGCGTTTTAAAAAAGTGTGCTTGGAGACAACTTACTGTATTTCCATTGAGTCTCCTGTAGACTTCTGCACGCTTCGCCTGCTTCTCTCTCTCTCTCTCTCTCTCTCTCTCTCTCTCTCTCTCTCTCTCTCTCTCTCTCTCTCTCTCTCTCTTTGTCCCTCCTTCCCACCCTCCGCCCATCCCTTCCACCCTCCGCCCCTCTCTCAGCAACTTAAAAGAAATCGCTACGACTCTCCTTCAATTAATTCTGTTTTTCTGCTGTACTAAAGGCATTTTTGGAACATTCCCAGCTGCCTCATGTTGTGCGTGCACACGTTTCACCTTTGTTTTCCACACAGCAAGTCTCCATGGACCCTGAGTCATTGGGCCTTTGCGGACACTGTATCTGCAATGCAGTGCTGCAACTCACCAAACACGATCCCCTGTGGGTTGGGAGTAAGAAAAAATCCATCGCGTCTCCCTACGCAATTTGTAAGAGGCGAATAACTTGTGACATAGACTTGCCTTGTTCTTACTCTAACCAGTTCAAGTGATTTTGCGGAATCAATGGCCTTTACATAGCCTACAGAAGTTTGTGAACTGTTTACCTACCTTCCTTTCTTTTTCTTTATTCATTCATTCATTCATTTGTTTGTTCATTTATTCATTCATACATTCGTCCGTTCTGAAAACACTCCATGATGAGATACGATCAGCCTCTTTAGCCTGTGCAAAAATATCACGTATGCTGAGCTGCTGAGTGTGGGCTTTCTGTGCATCCCTGAAGTACACATTCGCATTGATGTACGTACGTCCCACACCCGGCACACGGCGCCGCGTGTCATTATCATACCATCCCTATGACCGTCTGAGAAGAGGAGAGTTCGTTCTGTTTTCATCTGTGAACTCGTTGTTCAGAATTTAGAGATCATATGATGACTTTCAAATGCCACACAGAGATATAAAGCACAAAAGACAAGAAGGGAAGGATTGGGCGTTGGGGGTTGTCGGGAAGAAAGCAGGAAAGAATGGAAAGAAGGAAGAACGGAAGACAAAAGGTATGGAAGGTTGTCATCGTGCTAATTTAAGTACCACGAACGTAAGGCCAGATTGGAAATGCAGAAGGACTGTTGGTAATATATCATCAGTAATGACAATGTGAGTTTCTACAAGAAACTACTGAAGATGATATCAGTAATGAATGTGAATTGCCGACTCGCACTGCATGACATCGCATGCCAAAGGAAGAGGCAACCTTGCAACAATGCATGCCTTGACGTACTTGGTGAACAATGTGACAAATGACAACGACGACAAGACGACGAAGGAGGAGGAGGAGGAGGAGGAGGAGGAGGAGGAGCAGGAGGAGGAGCAGGAGGAGGAGGTGGAGATATTTGCATTATGATAACGTATTCAACGGAGGGAAGTGGATGTGTCAAGAAATGCAACGAGTGTAAGCGCATGCGGGTAGTTGCTCACGCGCACAGATGCACCTGTGTGGGCGAGCATGTTTAGTTTGGATGAAAACTCTGAAGGCGCAAGGCAAGAACGTACGTCCTTCAATTCTTCAGGATTTCGCTTAGCTTTTATGAACTACACGTGTTGTCACCATCAACATACAAGCGCAACACACATAAAGCACTGATCAGTCTGTATTGATGTGGACACATTTTCATACAACACAGACGAAAGAGAACAAGAAATAAGCAATAACTCTCATTCGCACTCGGACAAAACGGTAGCAATAGAAAACGTACATTTCTTTACCTTTTTCAGATTGCAGATCTGAAGTGTCGAATGACCCAGTAAGTATTCCTTCTGTTGTTTCTGCAGTTGAACCACAAGTCTGTGAAGTCTTTCCAGAAGTTTTCTGTACTTTGAACATGTTTGGGTCGCACCCTCGCTTCCCATCTTTGGCCCGTGGATTCTGCAAGGCAAAAACACTGATAGAACCTTGGACTAGCCAGCCTCCAGACTGCGGGAAAGAGTGGAAGAGACTGCGGATGCTAGCACTAGGCCACTAGTAGGCTGCCACGTTTGGTCTGATCCGGAGAAATATTAGCAGACTTGGTTCCAGATGGTAGGGAATGTCTTCAGGGGCCTGGAAGAGCCGCAGCTTGCTGAGAGAAACAGCCGCTGGCTACGGAATGCACCGGGGCAGTTTTATCACTGAGAGGGAAAAACCGAAATCCAGTACGCAGCCGGGGGCGGTCAGCTATCGAGGGAAGGGGGGGATAGTCGGCTCCGGCATATCTATATACATGTATATATGTTGTAGTCTCTTTCTGGACGTGTGCGAATTTGCATTTGAACCAAAAGTTAACACCTGCAGCTATAATAGAAAGGACGACTGCAATCATCATTATCATCGTCATCATCGTCGGCGTCATGTCAACATCGTTCGCTACCACCTCCACTTCATGAGTAATAATGTTAATCATTTAGCATTACTTTTGAACTACTAACCGTTTCCTTTTCCGTTGGCGTATGCTTAGAAAAAATTTCTATTTCTGTCCCCCCCCCCCCCCCCTCCCCCCCCCCCCCCCCCCCCTCTCTCTCTCTCTCTCTCACACACACACACACACACACACACACACACACACACACACACACACATATGAGGACAATAAAGTATCTTGTATCTTGTATAGGCAAGCACATACGCTTGCACGCACATACGCTTGCACTCGCATACGTGTGCGCGCTCACGAATGCATGTAGGCCTACGTGCGAACGAACAAGTGCGCGCACACGCGCTGGCAGTGATTTTGTAATCATATGGGGAAATCATTGTTCGTTTCAGGTACTCAGCTGGTTGTTGCTACTACGGTAAATAAGATTTTACTGGCTGTGTGTCACTTAAGATCGTTTATACACGATCTTTGCAAATTGCAACGCTGGGTGCTCTTGATTTTGATGGAAATACAGCAGTGATAAAACCATCCATCCTTACATTCGTAGTGAGTGGACATTTCTGTTCTTGGAACTCGTGAACTTTGGCGCGCCAAGATTGTTTCAGTTATTTAACACGGTATTAAGGAAACGAGTTGAACATAATGAGTTTACAACAGTGGTTTTAGATCAGAAATCGAATGCTGTCACATTGACGGCATCATTCAGTTAAATATTTAATTTTTTTCAAGACTCGGAAACCTTATCCAATTTTCAATTCTATCGCTTAGAATTAGTCGTTAAAGTTATCCTATATTAAAGGAACACGTCTGTACAGATGTATACACACGAAAAGAAGTGTTCTTGTATCACTCTGAACGTTTGCATCATGCATGCACATTTCAATTAGATCTCGACTCTTCGAACCAGCAAGATAGTGAGGAAGAAAATTAGAATTATTTCGTCCTGAACGGAGTTAAGTCGATGTTGCCTTGAGTGGTAAAATAGTGCGGAAAATATAGGAGTATCGAAGTTTATCCTTCCAAACAATCCCGATCTTTCATACAATCAAAAAAATATTTTTACATGTTATTTGTTGGAATCAGCTGGATTCGGAAATTTTTTAACGCACTTCTGTGTGGTTCATTAACTGATTAAGACATTTCAATTTGCTTCAACATCCATCTACTTAAAGTAGTTCAGGTTTAAAGATAAGAACTTGAGAGATTCGGTTATGTGACGGCGAACAACATCTTTGTTTCAATCATCAATTTTATTTGGATATTGACACTATGAGAGGATACTTTTGTCACAAGTGTTAAAATTACGTATCGATCAGTCCAAGAAAGAGCGCATGTGTGATTAATGACAACAATTTGTCATGTGCATCACTTATGAAAGAGTTAACCTTGAATTTGAAGGATTTTCTCTTTGACAAAACGATTTTTACATGGTCTCGACATGGACATGACATCTTCTTTTTAACGAGGTTATAGGATTTGGGCCTTATATTGAAATATATAGCAAACAAATGCGTATAAAGTGATGTAGTGGACTGCTTTTTATTCACGGTTTTGAGAAATCGATGGATAAGAAGATACGTTTATGCAGCTATAGCTAAACCTTATTACTTACCGAGCAAGGCTTCATTTGCCTACATTTGATGAAGTAATTTTTTTTCACCACAAAACGAACACAGTTATCTTTCAAACCCTTCCGCACTTTACACTTTGTTTATTGAATAATTTGGAATGCATGATAAAACCAATTTAAAATTTGTAAATGCCATGTTTGGCGATGACCTCCAGAAATGTATTTTTCCGATCTGTAATCTCGCCATGTCGACAGCTGAACTTGCATATTATCATGCAAGGGTGAAGCAAAACCCATACATTACTAAGGGCGCGTTTGTTAGGCCCAAAATCTTGCGATTCTCCCTAAATGGCTAGTCGAAGGCGAGTGAGACGCTCCTACAGCTAGAAAAACGGTCAATCATCTCGCAAGGCGGAAGATCATGGCTGCGTCCTGGCGCCAGAGTCGGTGAAGAAGTTGCCGATAGACGAAATAACTGACGATTCAGATATCACATACGTTTTTCACTTCATAGAACACACCAATTGAGGGAGCTCCGGACCTCCCACGGCTTCCTACCATCACGGCGAGTGCGTCCTTATGAGCGAGGAACGAAGGCAACATCTACCCCTAGCAATTCTTTCGAGATTTTGGGCTAAACAAACACGCCCTAAGATCGCGCACTCGTCTGCGAGATTTCCACAGAGCGATCTCCCCGTTTTTCCGTGTCTTTCCCTAAGCGCTTGTGCGAGATACACATGTATAGTGAGTGTTGTATCTATGCCATGTGCGAGAGGAATAAAGTTTGGTGTATGCATGGCAGAATGCAAGTGCGTGCAAGGATTTTAAAATTATTTATTGAAGGCAGATATTATATATGTGACACATCGTTCGTTCCGTCGTTCATAAACGTGAACACTAATCAGCCGAGTACGTGACTGGAGAAGCGAGTGTATTATAAACACTAAAATGAAAATTCCCACACAAGAGCTGAGAAAAGGGTCAAAGTTTCAGTAAACCACATCTCTCTTAAAAGATCTAAACACAATTTTTTCCATGGGAAAGTACGTCCCTAGCAAGCTGATTTTAAAAAAGTAATAAACACCGGACGCATATGGTTAGCGCTCTGAGCAGCAGCTAGACGATCGAGCAGTACGTAGGCTGGGATGGTATCTTGGGTCTCCCATGAGAGAAACCGACTGGCATCAAAGATCTTTGCTGGCATCAATAGGTTAGAACTGTTTTCCTCTCATAACTTTGAACACTATGATGTTTCTAGCAGGAATTAGAATTGACGCTTTCATTCTTTCATAGCTGAAAATGAAGCAACGAAGGCACGGATGAGAAAATTGCGCTGCAATATCATGTTTTAAATGCCTGATTCTCACGCGGCTGTAGTGGAAAATCTTTTTCCCTCTTCCCCAGAGAAGAGACGAGATGTAGTAAATGGGTGCAAAATTCAAGACGTCAAGATATATGGCGGGGAAGAAAAGAAAAAATAATTAAACTGCGTTGTTTGTGATACACAAGATTAACTCCTTTCACCGTAGTACCTCCTGAGAACGTACTGTTGTTAAAAATGCAAAATTTGTTTAAAACTGTGATGACGAAGACAATACAATGTGCGGAAAGACGTTTGTATTAAATTTTCCTTACTCTGTCCCCGCCCTTCAGTATAATATAGCAGGATAGACATAGATTAATTGAGTGCATTCTAGATTCGTCTGCATTCCTAGTTGCAGAAAGCTGCCCTTTTGAGGTAAGTGATTTATTGCAATTATCCTCTGCTGTATGTATGTATGTAGCGGCACCAGCATTGACGTTGCTGGGGCTACATGCAGGTTTGGGAACGTTTCCCCTGCCTCCCAAGTGTTCGGCGGCAGAAGCACAGAGGGACATGGAGTCAGTCGGTTCCCATTTCATCTGTTTATTCAGTAGCTGCAAGAATGAGTCCGTACTCTATTCTGCTCTACTCTACTCTGCTCTAAGCACAAGCGGTCGCTTCAATATATTCCACAAAAACCGGAAAACGCCGGGTTCCGGGGAGGGATCAAGAGAAAGGCGTGCGGGGATGGGGGGTGGTACCAGGAATGCGTGGGAAGAGGGGGGGGGGGGGGCAGAGTGGGTATCAGCTGTCCAAGAACTTGGGCTTGGGAGGACCCAAATGTCCAGAAGAAACAGAGTGGTCCCACGAAGGCACACAAGTGCAATGAGGCATGGGAAGGCAAGGCTGGCATGGGAGGGTATGGCTGGAGTAGGACTTTGTGTCCAAGAGTCGAGGGGGGGGGGGGGATGGAATTGGAGAGGATGTTTATTTTACAGTGAAAGAAAAACAGTGCTGAGTGGGCAGCTGAACTGACCACATGGTGACAGACTGGAAAACAGGAGCGGCTCATGCACACATGTCTGTGCTGCATTCTACAGATTCGATGGCCTGAAAAGATCAGCAACGAGGAGCTCTGGCAACGCACAAACCAACAATCAGCAGACCAAGAGATCGTTCAAAGGCGCTGGAGATAGTTAATTAGGGCACACTTTACGCAAACCGATCTCAAACACCACCAGACAGTCCCTTTCATGGAAACCCGCAAGGGAAGAGAAAGAGAGGTCGACTTCAAAACAGTTGGCGCGGAGACCTGGACGCCGATGTCAAGAGAACAGGCCACTCTTGGGGACAGTTGGAAGAGATTGCTCAGGACCTGGATGGCTGGAGAACCCTTGTTAGCGGCCTATGACCCAGGAGGGGTCAAAGGCGTAGATAGATATAGACATGCACAGAAACCAAAGTCAGCAAAGTTTTGTCACCCTGTTATATGTAGTTTGCAGAATTAGGAATGCAAGCCGCCGAAAGTTGCAGACTCCTATTTGTTGTTATTCTCGCCAGCGTCAAAAGACACGGGAAAAGGGAGGAGTAACTCTAAATCCGTACCTCGCTCCGCGTATAGCAAAAATAGTCGAGTGCGAGGTCTTAGTATTGTATGGTCTTTCGGTGAAGTAAATATGAAGTGCAGAAGGGTGTAGGATAATAATCAGCGCCTTTCCCCTCCTTACCATGTACTCTTTGGCCGCTTGCTCAGCATGAGAATCATCTATCCTCTCAGTTGCCCCAACTCTGTGGCGACCTTAGCACTCCCAGACAGGAACGCCCAACAACGTGATGACATGTGAGTCCTCAACGGTCCTCTAACTCTAAGTCAAAGCCCTTCCTCGTGCTTTGTGTGGGAAATGCTACATTGAATTTTCTGACGCTAACAGTAACAGACGTTTTTCTCTCAAGTAAACCTTTCGTTTTGCAATAACAAGCAGATAAAGTTTCCAGTAGGCTACCGAATTAAGCCTCCCACGTAATTCGTAATTTCACTCAAATCTGCAAGACCTACCGTCAATTTTTTCAAGCTAAACAAGTACAGATCCAGAGACTTGCTGAGTCATAGACGTCCAATTTTCAGCCTGTGCTCCCAGAGGTCCGTGTATTTGCTTGATAAGGGAGACCGCTTGCCACTGACAAACAGACCAGCTTTCATCGCGATTTAGAGCAGACCACTACCACCACCGTCCCACTACCATCCGGGTCTCTCATAGTCCCTCAGACTAGAAAGAAACACAGCGCAACCACCAGCCCTGAGATTCATGTTAGTGCGTGTGGAATAATGTTCTGCACACAAAGCAACTAGCTCCTTGTTATTATTCTTGCCCTTACCTGCTCGCACAACACCCCCCCCACCCCCCACCCCCCCCAAAAAAAAAAAAAAAAAAAAAAAAAATCACGCAAGGGAGAGGGGGTGGGTAGGGGGTGGGGGCGAAATATAACTATTCTGGAAAAATCTTGTTTGACCATTGATGATTGATTTTGCCGACTAAATTTAGAACTCTTTGTGGAAGCGTCGAGACTTTCTGCTTCGAAAAGGAAAAGGAGGAGGAGGAGGAGGAGGAGGAGGAGGAGGAGGAGGAGGAGGAGGAGGAGGAGGAGGAGGAGGAGGAAAAGAAGAAGACAGACAGAAGTGAGACCAACACACATTGTGCACACAATCTCATGTGCCAGTGTGAATCCCACAAACGTGTTTCACATTTAGGAGGCAACGTTTTGTGAGGGGTTGGTTTAAAGTTGCGAGATATTCCTTTCTGCAGGAGATGATTATTATAGCTGTATACGCTGTTGAATCCACCGTGGGTTGGGGTAAGTGGATCGACCGTGTTTTCCCTGTGCCATTCGTAAATGGAGAATGACTAGATAAATCGAGACTTGCTTCTTCTCTGACCAGTTCCAGTCTTTTTATAGTCAATGGCCTGCATAACAAACATGTAAGAAGGCTGATAGGCCGTGAAACTTTGTTCATTTATGCGTTCGTTCATTTTTTCATTCATTCAAAAACTAATGAGCCTGTTTACATTTCGGAGCTAAAAGACGGAGGAGGAAGATACCCAGAGAGAGAGAGAGAGAGAGAGAGAGAGAGACAGACAGACAGACAGACAGACAGACAGACAGACAGACAGACAGACAGACAGACAGACAGACAGACAGACAGACAGACAGACAGACAGAGACAGAGACAGAGACAGACAAAGAAACAGAGAGAGAGAGAGAGAGAGAGAGAGAGAGAGAGAGAGAGAGAGAGAGAGACAGAGAGAAAGACAGAGAGAGGCTTTGATGCTGACACTTAATTGCTCATGCTGGCCGCACATTGATGCATTGTGACATAGATGCAGTTGTTGCACAGTGACGTAAATGCAGACAACAAATCACATATATAAGAAACCAGCCAGGGGTTGATGCAATACGTTTATTCAGTGGCCGTTGTCGTCATATGTCGCCGCCTCCGGTCTAAGCGCCACACCATGCCCTTAAGTTCTCTTTCAGCTCCCTCGCTCCTCGGCGATAGGGACCTGGCCTCGAACCCAATAAGAGTCGCGTTGAAAGGCTGACTGTCTGGAGCTGCTCACACAGCTCGTTAAATACGTTTTCTGGTCTTACAAAACCATACAGGTGTACCTGCTCCTAACAAAGGGAACCTGAGGTAATGGCCATAACGGAGGGACTGTAACCTTTTCTAAGAGAGCCTGATGTAATGAGGTCCAGGTGTCCGGCAGCGACGACAATCGGGGCTAGCTAGTCGCTCGGGGTTATCGGGTACATAACAGCGTGCCCGAGGTACGTACAGCTGCTGTGCCACAGTTAGCATCACTGCCGACATGCTTGGGTGCTCATTAATAACATCATGGCTGAATGACCTTACCATTGACCATAAGAAAGCTCAGGTGTTCTTTGGAACCTGGCATTATTAACAGATTTCTCCCTGCCGAAGAACCAGGAAGGACATTACGGGACTTACGGTGGTCAGGAGAGATCACAGCATGCATAAGTTAAGCGTAGCTTCAGCTGTGGAGAGGGGCTGGTACGAAGATCGTTCGCGACTGCAATGCTATGATATAAAAACCTCTTTGACGGGTGTGGCTTCTGGGAAAAGTCGCTGAGGTCCAGGGCGCTTATAATGTGCTGGTCGATCAAGATACGTCTTGATCGGTGCAGTCCAGTCGACCAGGAGGACTAGAAGGACTTCAATTGGATGAGGTGCCTTGACGGCGACGCACCCAACAACCCGCCTAGAGTTTTTGGTGGACGCAAAAACAGAAATTCAGCATAGAATGTGAGCTTGGAGACATCCCGTGATAAATATGTCGTCTGTGATTGGACAACCCGCCAAATTGTGGCTACAAAGACACTTGGAAATCCTAGTTCTACGCACTTCGTTTTCGGCTTTCTATTCTCTGCAGAGTCGATCCCCCCTCCCACAGGGGCGCTCTTGTAGTGCAGCGCATTTAGTCACTTTAGCAGTGTGAGCCTGTTTAGTTATTTTTTCAACTGAAGTCTTTATTATTAAAGGCTCTATCAATATACGACAAGTTGGTCATTTATAACCCATCCCTCCAGTTTCAACGGCTCATCCCACAAAATTGGTGGAGATCCTGCCATAATGAGGTTCGATTAATTTCACTCTTTTGAAACCAGCTGCCTTTCTTGTATTTTGTCTTGGACAACATTTTCCTTGAGCATTGATGCTTTCCATTTAGTTTCTGCAGCTTGTACAGTTGAGTGGGGGTTTTTAAATCACAGATGCACCTAACTTTTACAGGTGCTAATTGATTCGACATTTCACGAATGCTAAAATGCATATGCTGTCGTTGTGAAAAGTCCATTGCATACAGCATGGAAAATACTCTATGGCGTCCAAGGTATTTTGAGAGATTTCACAGTCAAGAAAAGTAAAACACAAAAACAGCCTCATGCTTAACCTTCCCCTCTACAGCACGCCTGCGAGCGAGTATCTGGCTGCTCTCGCCACACCAGGAGAACCTGCGCAGTGAGATTCATTTCGACATCCTGTCTTCCTAAGTGGAGTGATGAATACAAAGTCCACTGCCGTCACCCAGGAAGACAAACAGCTTGGAATCAGTTAGGAGTCGCCAGCGCTGAGTGAGACTAAACAGAGGGTCGCATGTTGGGCAGATTAAGCGAAGGTAACAAGTTGGACAAAAAAGTAAAGGTTGCATGTTGGTCAATGAGGTAAAGGTCGCTTGATGGGCAAAAAAGTAAAGGTCGCATGTTGGTCAATGAGGTGAAGGTCGCTTGAAGGGCAAAAAAGTAAAGGTCGCATATTGGTCAATGAGGTGAAGGTCGCTTGATGGGCAAAAAAGTAAAGGTCGCATGTTGAGCAAAGAAGTAAAGGTCACAAGTTGGGAAAAGAAGTGATGGTTGCATGTTGGGCAATGTGGTGAAGACTGCATGTTGGGCAGTTAAGTGAAGGTTGCATGTTGAAAAAAAAAATGGTGGTCGCATGTTGGGCAGAGAAAAAAAGGTCACATGTTGGGCACAGAAGGGGAGGTTGCATATCGGGCAAAGAGGTGAAGGTCGCATGTTGGGCAAAGTGGTGAAGGTCGCATGTTGGACAAAGAAGAAAAGGTCGCATGTTGGGCAAAGAGTTGAAGGTCGCATGTTGGGCAAAGAAGAAAAGGTCGCATGTTGGGCAAAGAGTTGAAGGTCACATGTTGGGCAAAGAGTTGAAGGTCACATGTTAGGCAAAGAAGTAAAGGTGGCTGGTTGAGCAAAGAATTGAAAGTCGCATGTTTGGCAAAGAATTGAAGGTGACATGTTGGACAAGGCAGTGAAGACAAATAAGCAAAAGTCGCATGTTGGGCAAA
>JAWQFJ010029098.1:0-2500 GCA_034096865.1 Theodoxus fluviatilis | reverse complement strand
GTGTGCGTGTAGGTGTGTGCGTGCAGGGGGGTGCATGTAGGAGTGTGTGTGTGTGTGTGGTGTGGTGTGTGTGTGTGTGTGTGTGTGTGTGTGTGGTGTGTGTTCTGGCTGTTTAAGTGGAAATTTCATTCTGTACATAAAAATAGACCATTGGACCATGATGTCTTACGTTTTTCTGGTTTTTAAAGGTATACTGATGTGAGATAGAAGTCGTCTAAAACCGTTGTTGCTCCTTCCCTTTCGCTCCTTTTCGAAGAAGGAAGGAGTTTATGACGTAGGGGCGTATACATTGTGTGGATGAGTAGGTGGGTGTATGTAAGTATGTGTATTCAGGTAGGGTTTTTTGTGTAAACACATGGATATAATTTGATCCACCATTGTTATAATGAGAGAGAGAGAGAGAGAGAGAGAGAGGGGGGGGGAGGGGGGGAAGAGAGAGAGAGAGAGAGAGAGAGAGAGAGAGAGAGAGAGAGAGAGAGGCAGGCAGTAGGCTTCAAGGTCGTAATGATACTGCTATTACTATGATGTGTTATGATGATTAAATTATATTTTAAATGTAAAAAAAAAAAAAAAAGTAGTAGTAGTGGTAGTATTTAATCGATTATTGATTTAACTCCTCCTTAAACACTTACTAGTAATTTAGGTAATTAAGTGCTTTGTTAGTCGAGAAAGGTTAATACGAGTAAGACTATGGAGACCTGTGCCTGTGCAAAATGTTCAGTTTCTACACATCCACAATTGCTATATGCGTGCAATAAAGTATTTCATAGCAGAAAAAAAAAGAGAGAGAGAGAGAGAGAGAAACAGAGACAGAGAGAGACAGAGAGAGAGAGGGAGAGAGAGAGGGAGAGAGAGAGACAGAGAGAGAGAGAGGGAGAGAGAGAGGGAGAGAGAGAGACAGAGAGAGAGACAGAGACAGAGACAGAGAGAGAGAGAGAGACAGAGACAGAGAGAGAGACAGAGAGAGAGAGGAGAGAGAGACAGAGAGACAGAGAGAGAGAGAGAGCTTGCTTTATTGCAGCCGATCGACGGCACATCAGACAAATTTAAAACATACAAGCTATGTACATTCTATTTAGAAAAAATGTATACTTTACACATCATCGATATGTACAGCTTTTTTAATCATTTTGCAACCCCCCTTAATTAGGAATGGCTACAATACTAATGCATTTTGAGAGAGAGAGAGAGAGAGAGAGAGAGAGAGAGAGAGAGAGAGAGAGAGAGAGAGAGAGAGATACGAGCCTGCTCCGAGAGAGAGAGAGAGAGAGAGAGAGAGAGAGAGATTAGGCGCACTGGGTGTGAAAGCTAGAGACCGACTTGATGTAATAGAACCACGCTCTTACAAACATAAAAGTGAGGTGAACTTTGATTCAGTGAAAGAAGCTTTGCCTTTGTGGAATAAGAGCTAGAGGGTCGTTTCTAGGTTGATGGAGTGACAGATTCATGTTTTACCCTCTTTATTGCTTTAATGATTTAAGCATGTTTTTTTTTAAGACTGAAGCCTTTAACGTTTTCATAGCTGAGAAAAGCTGTCCCCTGCTGGATCTTAGTCTCAGAGAATCCTGGCACAACCTTTCTGCACTGGAGTTGTTTTTCTGGGTCGGATGCCACATGGCTGTTTTTGTATATACCGGACTTCCTGCGAGGTGGGGTGACCGATGTCCTTGACTTGTTTTTCTGCCAAGTCAGCTTTCTGTCCAAGAGTTTTGCGCATGCGTGAAAAGGGTTGAGGTGTTTCAATAAAACTACATTGCATGCCCAATTTTAATCAGTTGGCGAAAGGACAGGGTGCTAGAACACCACGCTCCCGTCCAAGCTACTCCGTGTGTCTGATCCCCTCCCCAGAGCACGTAAAACGAGAGAAGTATTTGTATCATCCCTGTTTGCCCAAAAGAAAGAGAATTGGGCCGTAATTGATTAAATCCCTTTGGAAGGGGTTGTCACGTATAAGAGAGTAAGTTTTCTCACCCTCCAAACCAAAGCAGTGAGAGTTGTGGAGACTCTCACCCCAGAAGTTGACCAACGCGCTGACACGCTTGCGGCTGGAGCGAGGCCTGCCTCAAACCCCTCCCAAGAGCGCCTGCCACGCTCGCCTGCACGCCTGCTGGTCTGAGATGCCCAGCCGCACAGCCGTCGTCTGCTTGAGATCGCTCCCCTCCTGCCTGGCTCCCTCCCGCCTGCCCAGGCTGGAACAACGCTGACCACTACAGCCGGGGAAATCCCACCGCCAAAAGTTTTCGTCTGCTGTGGTGTTTCCATGTGTCATTGCTCTTCGCAAAGGAACGCGAAGAAGCAATAATGAATGGCCTTTGTTCTCGGTCGAGAACGTGAGATCAGTGAACTGTGCGTCCACTAGAATCACATTAGAAATTCGTCGTTGGAATCATCCACTAAAAATCTCGTGAGTACTCATGAATTACGTCTGACTTTAAAGACTGAACTCTTGTCTAAACTAATAGAAAACACTGACCCGTTACCCACTGCCAGAAGTCGCATT
>JAWQFJ010029094.1:100000-102500 GCA_034096865.1 Theodoxus fluviatilis | reverse complement strand
GGTCAAAGTGACCTTGACCTTGATATGTGACCAAATGTGTCTCATGATGAAAGTATAACATGTGTACTACAATGTTATGAAGTTTGGAACAGTTATCATCCATAGTTCAGGGGCAAGGTCGCTTCAAAATATGTATACAATCCAACTTTGAAGAGCTCCTGTGACCTTGACCTTGAAGCAAGGTCAATCAAACTGGTATCAAAAGATAGGGATTACTTTGCCCTATATACCATATATAGGTCAGGTATCCAATCTTATAATCGTCAGAGAAAATTGAGAAAATGCGAAAAAATGGCTGTTTTTAGACAACATTTATGGCCCCTGCGACCTTGACATTGAAGCAAGGTCAAGTCACTGTGTATGTTTTTTGAGGCCTTGTCATCATACACCATCATGCCACATTTGGTATTGATAGACTTAATAGCCTCCGAGAAAAATCCAACGTTAAAGTTTTCGGACGCCCGGACGCCCGGACGGACGAAACGGGTGAGTACATAGACTCACTTTTGCTTCGCATGTGAGTCAAAAACAACAAAGATTTACGCGTATTAGGCAGAACAATAACACTAACATGAATTTGATCATATGCCCGTTCCTCTATGCCATGTCTTGATAAGATGATTACTTACGTCTTCAAGTTTGTGGATTGCCTTCAGATGAAAGACTTTCAGCAACTCGTACTTTACAATCCCCGGAAGATTCTTGAATTCCGAAGCTCTCTTTACTTGCTCGAAATTGCAGGGCAGGAAGGAGACCATCTTGTCGAGTATTTTCCATAGCAGTTTGGTCTGTAAATTGTACTGGTCAATGAGCCTCATCCATACGAGACACGTGTCCACATCTACTTCTAACTGCTCGTAGTCAGAGTCAGAATCAATTGGATCTGACACGAAGAAGGCCACCTCATTGGAGATGAATTTCTGGCATCTGAGCCTCAACGCATCACACTGGTACTCGTCAGCCAGTGCCAGCAGGCCTACCAGTGAGCTGTCTGCAAAGAGAAATGAGAACCTTTCATCTTCATTGCCATACACGGATGAGCAGGATGAGCACGGATTTCCGTTGGATACTCTCACCCTTGGCCACCCTATATCATACGCGATGTGTGGCAAGTGGAAGTAGTTCCTTTCGAAAATTGTTCCAAGAGCGATCAAACTTTAGTCAGCTAGGCAGATCACGGAACCCCTTCGTTGCCTGCACAGAAAAATCTGGAAGTAAGAACTCGGACCCTTCAGACTCGGATTCTTCACAGTACAAACCAGAATTCTTAGTTAATCAACGTAAACTATTATGACTTTGTTGTCACTCACTGCACGTGACAGTTTTTTTCGACAAGTGCGTTTTCTTTTAGTCAGCATTTCTTGGGGTCCGGGTTTCCACGCAGAGACGTTGGAAATCGTGCTGAACATGAGTTGAATTCATTGTTATTTCTATAAAAGATGACATGCTTTCAAGGTACAGTTACTGGAATGATTCATGAAGTCGTGAGCTGAGGTCTGGTGGCGGATGGGGTGACGAATGGGGTGGGGTGGGGTGGGGTGGGGTGGGGGTGGGTGGGGTGGTTGGGGGTGGTGGTTGGGGGATGGGGTGGGGGGGGTGGGGGCCTGGTATATCTGTTTTATTCTGTGTGGCGGATTTGAGAGCTTGGGCTCCGTGTGGCGGATTTGAGAGCTTGGGCTCCGTGTGGCGGATTTGAGAGCTTGGGCTCCGTGTGGCGGATTTGAGAGCTTGGGCTCTGTGTGGCGGACGTGACTGTGGGAGAGCTTGAGTTCTGTGTGTATATAATGTAAATGTTATGTGTAAATAAACTATTATTTAATCAAGATGTTTCAGAAATGTTATTTAGTTAAAACGGCAACACCAATCATGAGGGGGGCCGTGACCTTTGTCCACACCTCATCTGAAGAATGTAACCTTACACCATGAATGAGTTGCATCATGCCCCGAGCCATTTTGAGTTGTGTAGCATTTCTAAAGGAAAACGATGGTGGAAACTGTTCTTCAATAAGATGATTTATGCAGAGTTATACACAACTGAATTGTGCATCATTGATCATCAGCATTTACAGAAACAGTCAGAGCTCAGTCAAAATTAAACATGTTAGGTCATTATTTGTAACTTTCAACGTACTGCTCTCAGTCAAATTCGTTTAATAACAATAGCAGCTTGACTTCAATATTCAGTTTATTGTTTTAAACAAGGGCAAAGCCCATACGACTCACATGCTTGACCTTGACCTTTATATGACTTGACCTTCAGGTGACCTTCAAGGTCAAGGTCAAACAACTAAACCTACCAATGACATCATACACAAAGAAATGCTTTACACATTTTTCCTACCAAAATACATGTGACCTTGACCCAAGGTCAAGGTCATCCAAGGTCATGCAACACAAAGCTGTTAATTCAAGACATAGGAAGCACAATGGTGCTTATTGGCACTTTCTACCATGAGATATTGTCACTTTTAGTGGTTCACTACCCCATTTTGGTCACATT
>JAWQFJ010029094.1:70000-90000 GCA_034096865.1 Theodoxus fluviatilis | reverse complement strand
AACATTTACGGCCCCTGTGACCTTGACCTTGAAGCAAGGTCAAGTCACCATGTATGTTTTTGTACGTCTTGTCATCATACACGATCATGCCAAATTAGGTGTTGATAGACTTAATAGTCTCCGAGAGAAATCCAACGTTAAAGGTTTTTACGGTCGACAGGACGCCCGGACGCTCGGACGCCCGGACGCCCGGACGGACGACACGGGTGACCTAGTATAAAAGTATAACATGTGTACTACAATGTTATGAAGTTTGGAAGATTTATCTTCCATAGTTCAGGGTCAAGGCCACTTCAAAATATGTATACAATCCAACTTTAAAGAGCTCCTGTGACCTTGACCTTGAAGCAAGGTCAAGTCACTATGTATGTTTTTGTACGCCTTGTCATCCTACATCATCATGCCAAATTGGGTGTTGATAGACTTAATAGTCTCCGAGAAAAATCCAACGTTATAGTTTTCCACGGATTACAGGACGACCGGACGCCCGGACGCCCGGACGGACGCCCGGACGGACGCCCGGACGGACGCCCAGACGCCAGGACGGACGACACGGGTGACCTAGTATGAAAGAATGACATGTGTACTACAATGTTATGAAGTTTGGAAAAGTTATCTTTCATAGTTCAAGGTCAAGGTCACTTCAAAATATGTATACAATCCAACTTTAAAGAGCTCCTGTGACCTTGACCTTGAAGCAAGGTCAATCAAACTGGTATCAAAAGATGGGGATTACTTTGCCCTATATACCATTTTAGGTCAGGTATCCAATCTCAAAAATGGCTGTTTTCTAGACAACATTTACGGCCCCTGTGACCTTGACCGAGAAAAATCCAACGTTAAAGTTTGTTACGGACGCCCGGACGGACGAAAAGGGTAAGTACATAGACTCACTTTTACTTCGCATGCGAGTCAAAAATGGGACCTATAACCATTTTGGAGTACACACGCGTTTGCACCCTTTGTTAAAGTTCGAAACCAATTAGTGATTGAAGTTCCAAAACCAAAAAAAAGGCACTCCTCTGCAAAAGTCCTAGACACAGATTCAAAAGCTTTTTTCAAAATCAACTAGGAGTAGGAGCCCTGAAATGTTCTGTTTTCTTGCTTCGTATAAAATGTCATAGATTGTCCGGATGTTTTCTCCTATGTATCTTCCTTTTACGAAACCTTTTTGCTCATCACTTATTATGTGGGGTATCATTTTTTTAGTCTGTTAGCAATACAAGATGAGGCTAGCTTATATAATACATTCAGAAGTGATATAGGGCGCCAGTTTTTCAAGCGAGTTCTATCGCTATCATGCTTGGGTATACAGGTAATTATTCACTGTTTCTGGACAGACGACAATTCAACTTTTTCATACGCCTCGTTAAAGCTTCTGAAAATAAAGATGCCCAGATCCTTCCAAAAGAAATTAAAAAAGTATGCACTAAAGCCATCAGTCCCCGGGGTTTTATTATTTGACATTGATCGGTGCATTTGTGAGCTCACCATAAGTCAGAGGACCTTCTATCTCAGCTTTTTGTTCCTCAGTCAATTTTCGTCCGTTTTTAACTGACACCATGTCCTGCCAATTTTTCATTCTTCCATCCTCTCTTTCTCTATATAAAGTTTCATAAAATTTAGCTTGGGCTGCAAGTATGTCGTTTTGAGCCGTCAGAATATGTCCGTCGTCAGTTACCAACTTGTTTATCACCTTGTCAGTGTAGTGCCTTTTTTCAAGGCTCAAAAAGTATGAAGTACATTTTCCCCCTTCCTCTATCCACCTAGGTTTTGATCTAATTATAACGCCCCTTGTTTTTCCCTCTTTCAATGATTATAATTCATTTTTTGCGTCTCTAAAAGTTTAAGTTTGTCACTGATATTCCCTACACTTGCTTCCAAGTCAGCCTCTAAACAGCTTATGCTTTCTATCAATTTCCTTTCCTCTTCCTCTTTTTCTTTCTTGCGTTTTTTAAAGTATTGTAACGTGTTTTGTCGGATAATCATCAATAGATAGTCTATAAATGTACTCAGGGGTATTGTCAACTGCAATTCCCATGGGGAAATCTGCATGAGAGTCTCCCGCCTGTATGGTGTTGGCGCATATTCTTCAATAGTTTTCCTAATCAAATCTTTTACCAGATCAACATAGCCTGCATCTTTTAGTAATGAAGCATTGGACTTCCAAAATCCTGGTCCTCTCTTATGCCCGAATGAAAGAGACAGAGTAATCAATGAATGATCTGATCTATAGCCTATATCAATTTGTGCATCATTCAGCTCCTGTACAAAGGAAAAAATCCAATCGAGCTTGCTTTTGGAATTTTGCAGTTCTCCATGTGAATCGTTCTGCATCCGGATGAATTGTTCTCCATACATCTATCAGTTCGAACCTCTCCATGTTGTCCAATAATAAATTTCTAGCTAATTTATTATTAAGCCTAACATAATTTTTACTATCTTTCTTTTGATTCAATATCAAGTTCCAGTCACCTCCTAGAATAATTTCCTGATTTCCAATATCATCCATATATCCAAAAAGGGTGCGATAGAATAAAGGTTTATCATCAGTTGGCCCATAAACATTTCCTAATGTTATTCTCTTGTCTTTAAAAGACATATCAACTAAAAAAAAGTTTCCATCTGGATCTAGAATGGAACTATGGATTTTGAAATCAAAATTGTTATTAAATAAGACTGCCACACCTCTTGCCCTGCTAGTACAAGGAGCAATCAATCCTTCAAAACCCCATTCAAGGAGCATTCTGCTGGTAGTGTCTTTGTCAATGTGAATGTCTTGAAGCATTATTACCGAGGGACCATAAGCTCTTAAATGGTTCAACACATCTCTTCGCTTCAGCGGATCAGCAAGTCCCCTACAATTCATAGATATTATTTTTTAATCAGACATAATAAATGGTAAGAATTCCTTTTTTGCCGACTGCATTTCACTTCCCAGTGGTGACTCCAACGATAGCTGCACCACGTAACAAGGATCAAGAATGCGATGCCAAGCGTAACAAAACCACAAAGAAACATACAGACACGTCCAGATTGCCATAACCAAACATATGTATCAATCAGACCCTCTGCATTCATTTCTTGGCCCCAACCCCAACGTGTACCTCTTCTCTCTCCCCCTTCACCCCCCACCCAACACTTCCACCCCCCGTTTCCCATACCGTCGTACAAGACAAGAAAAAAAGTTAAACGAAAGGAAAACTCCACACAAAAAACATACAAAACATACAACGAAAAATTCGAAAAGGTGTGAGTAACACTCTCAGGGCTGCGCACAAAACCCAGCCTCGCAAAATATATACCGTAAGTCATCTACCACAACAGTAAAGTCAATCACGTTCAAAAGATCTCTCGCAACACTAAGTACGCAATGCTTCTTAACACAGCTCCACATTTGCACAACATGACATATCTATAAGTTTCTAATTAACCCGTTTTGATTTCCTAAAATATCCAACTCGACTCTGAACATGTAAGCATTAACAACATAAGGAAATGTGGGAGGGGAGGAAAAGTAAGCGCACCTGGATCTGGGTTTGCCCGCCTGAAAAAATATGTTCTTCTTTACCATAAGAAGGTAAATCCTGCATTCGGTATAAAGTTCTCCTTTCGCGGTTTGCCAGCTTTCGTACAGTTCTACACTGCAATCTCGTGTTAAACTTCTTTGCTCGACTCGCATGCGGAGAACACAAAAATACACAATCTTTTGGCTTGATCTGCACGTGTTTTTACTGCATTTCCGACTATTAATGAAGGAGAAGCTGCCACTACCACCACTCGCCACTATCAAGAGTACTCAAATCATGTATGGATGAACAATGGCTGATAGGCCTAAACGTTGCTTCCTTTAAGGGGGCGGAGGGAGGGAGGCAAGAGGGAAGAGGATAGTGGAAGGGGGAGGGAGAGGGGGAGGAGGAGAGGGAGCGGGGGAAGACATTTGTGATGCTACTTCTGAAAAAAACAAAAGCATCCACAAGAACAGATAGACATTGCGTCAAGTCTTAAAGATATTCCTTTGCGCCTAAATGCAGCGGATGCACGGGTACACTTAAACAAAAACAACAAGCAAACCAACGAACCCTTCAAATACCATCACATTAATTGTCACAACCGTCTTGGGGTTGCTTGATGTTACAACCGTTCTTTTTATCACTCAAATTCAGGCAAAGAAAAATATAAACAGTTGTTAACAATGTAATTATTTAATATTACAAAACATGAATTTTTGTTGTTCAATTAATCTCTGGCGATTTCAATCGCACTACCAAAACAGACACGGCTGGACAAGACGAGCACACAACAACAAAAAACACAGGGGATAGAGTATCTCTCCAAGTTCAGAAAAATGAATGAAACGTCTTCACCTTGGTGGTGAGATCCCGCAGAGGATCTTCAGATGTATCAGTGTTCGTGTAGACACTCAACGTTTCGTTGTCCATCTTGAAATCCACTCCGCACCAGTCCTTCTCCTTCCCCTCCTCCCGATGCAGTCGTCGTTCTTCTCTTCTTCTTCAATCGTCTTCTGTTTCTCTTCTTCTGCAATCGTCTTCCTCCTTTTCTTCTTCGTCCTCTTCTTCTTCTTCAATTGCCTGCCTCCTCTTCTTCAATCGTCTTCTGTTTCTCTTCTTCTTAACAGATACAAGCGTCGGTCTGGTGGCCTGACGGTGTTACTATCCTTCTTCGTTCTCTTCTTCTGCAATCTTCTTCTTTTCTTCTTCAATCGTCTTCCTCCTCTTCTTCTTCGTCCTCTTCTTCTTCTTCAATCGTCTTCTTCTTCTCTTCTTCTATCGTCTTCTTCTTATTCAATCGTCTTCCTCCTCTTCTTCTTAATCTTTCTCTGCCTGTGATCCAACGTCCTCGGCTTCCTTGAACCTTTCAAAATCTCCTCCAACTGGGTCAGTGGTGACGTTTCTAAAGAAACCTGATTCGACGTCATTCCCTCTCCAAAACTCGTTCAAAAATCATTCAAATGGGTCAACGTGACGTTGTCCAAAACCTTTAGAACCCATTGCCGAAAGACACAAAAATCCAAGTATAGAACAAAATGCAGAATGCCACAAATTACACAAGTATCTACGTACAGAATTTCATCCAAATTAAACACCATGAATTTCTGTACGTGACATTAATACATGCGCGTACAGTTTTTACTTTATCTACTTAGAATGTTGATTGTTTCAACGCTTAATGTACATATTCAAGACAGATCCGAGTTTGGGGGGTGGGGGTGGGTTTCTCTGCTTCATGTATTTATCAGCAAACAGTATCCATTTGTAAATAACTTAGTGCTTTCTCACTTTGAAGTTAATACTCTTTCATTTTACTGCCGTCTAATATATCATGTTTTTATCACATTTAATTTGTGTTTTCTGTTTCTCTCCTTGCTCAAAACTAAATATCACTGCATTAGCCAGAAACTTTTATCTCCTTATTTATAGTTTCGGCACAAACAGGTGCAGAAGCGCAGGTCATTGCAACTGAGCGTTGCACCAAATCAGTTCCCATGCACTAGATAGAAAAGAATCATCAAAGGCGCGTGAAGGAGAAAAAGATCACTTACCAAGGCTTCTTTTGAACCTTGGGAATAAAAACAGGCCAGTTTCCTCTGCAGCCACTCCCTGCTCCAAGCACACTGTCCTTCCCCTCCGCTATCTCATGTCCCTCAGTCTCTACACGTATTGCTAGTCACGCCCTGGGGAGCGGCTGCACCCACCTGCAAGTGCAGAGAGCGCAGTAGTTCATGCCACTCTCATCCATGCAGCGGGTTAGTTGCTGGAGTGGAAGAATCTCTCGGGGCAGATCGAGAGCGCGGATGTTGTCTAGTTTCCTCAGGTCGTCCAGCAAATCCAGCACTTTGATTCCCTGTTCCAAGGGCCGGAAAATCCTGGCTATTCCTCTGGTCCCAAGGCCCCTGAGCGAGAGAGACGTCCTGTCGAGCTTGAACTCCACTGGCAAAGGCTCTGACATTTCTGTGGTCGTGGGGAGGTCCCGACTCTATCCTTGCCTGGTGTATACGTCGACTCAGTCGATTTTCTCCTGGAGGGGAATTTCGTCTTCTCTCTTGCTGCTGCCGCATGCCTGTACCATTTCTCTGGTAGGACGCTTGATCTCTTCCCCCTTCCTTGTCAAGCCTTGATCTGTCTGAACCTGCCCCCCCCTTGATCGTCGTCAAAGTAGTCGGACAGCTGAGTGTTTTCTTCAATCTTGACTACTCTGCCACTGCACAATCGGGCGTAGATGGTACCATCTCTCGTCCACGCATTCTTTGGTCCCGCCTTTCCTCTTACGATTCTCAGCAGCCTGTGGTTCGTTGCCGTCAGGTCCTCTGCCACGCCAAATCTCTTGCCTCTCAGTTGTTTCCTGGCTTGGGTGAGCACTATCTCCCGATTTTCCAGGCAGACAAATCTGACGAGTACTGGGGTGGGTTTCAAAATAGGTAGTCGATCTTGGTCGCAAGATCTTGCTTCGCAGTAAGAGCTAGCTAAAAAATAAACTACCCCAGCGGCGAGCGAAGATCCAAGATGGCGACGACCGAGACTATGGTTTATGTTTTGTGACGCTTCGACACTGAAAATATTCGATAATTCGTTCTCCGCTGACTCATGTGTGCCTTAATTTGTCACCTCGCTGCAATCTCAGCTGGACAATTGAAGTAGATTACGATTTTTTTCTTTATTGTGTGCACGATGTGTGGTTGACGGTGAGAAATCCTGCATTAAGTTCGAATTGAAAATTCTCTCGCAAAGAGACGTAACTCTACATTCTGACCTCCCTTTGCGTAAAGGAAAATCGCTAGTGCGCGGTAGTGTACATAGGGTCTTTGACTGCACTAGGCTCAGGAGTCACTTATCAGGGCATAGGTAGTGGTAATAAAAATGTTCAATTTACACAATAATCTCAAACCTTACCGTAAACCAAGAAAGTTAAAGTTAACCGAAGACTCGTCCAAAAACGTCACTCCTAGTGACACGATGCTATTGCTGTCCGCCATCTTGAATCTCACTAGCTAGGCACCTCTCAAGCTGCCTCGCTCAATCAACGCTCGTCTACGATTGGCTCGCGAGTGTGGTCGGAACCGCCATTACCACTCTGTGATAGTGACTGCCGCCATTCCCATGAACGCTACCATAACACGCATGGTACACCCGCGTTACACATGGTCGAAAGGCACGCAAGTTCTTCACCGTGGGCATGCTCATGTCGAGTAGGGGAGAGGGGGACAGCGCGAGTACACAGAGGCTAGCACACAACGTTATTCCACCCAGACACCATTCACACCAAGGCAACCACACACACTGTCATTCCAGAGAGAGAGAGAGAGAGCAATGGTTTCTTACCTGCACTCGCCCAGTCGCCACGCTCCACAACCACGCGGTCAGCGTCCACCAGAACCAGCACCGCGCGTACGGCTGCTATGCGCACGGCGAGCTCTCTCGCTGCTCTGTCTTCGCCTGCACTCTCTGCACCGTCGCACGCCACCACCACCCTCGGGCGCCCTCGGGGCAAACTGCCTTTGCCCCTCAGCACACCCGGTGTGAACTTCCTTCACACTCTC
This sequence comes from Theodoxus fluviatilis, assembly GCA_034096865.1. Classification (NCBI taxonomy): domain Eukaryota; kingdom Metazoa; phylum Mollusca; class Gastropoda; order Cycloneritida; family Neritidae; genus Theodoxus; species Theodoxus fluviatilis. The sequence goes on along the minus strand of JAWQFJ010029094.1, from coordinate 82,442 downwards.
GATAGTCCACCTAACTACTACTGTCCGTACACGAGTCCACTGACAACTCCAATCTCTGTCCACGTGAACTTCCTTCACGCTCTCGATAGTCCACCCAACTCCCACTGTCCGTACACAAGTCCACTGACCACTCCAATCTCTGTCCACGTGAACTTCCTTCACGCTCTCGATAGTCCACCTGACTCCGACTGTCCGTACACGAGTCCACTGACAACTCCAATCTCTGTCCACGTGAACTTCCTTCACGCTCTCGATAGTCCACCTGACTCCGACTGTCCGTACACAAGTCCACTGACAACTCCAATCTCTGTCCACGTGAACTTCCTTCACGCTCTCGATAGTCCACCCAACTCCCACTGTCCGTACACAAGTCCACTGACCACTCCAATCACAAACCAACTAGTTACAAATCACAGTTATCACTCACCATTCACGCCTCTGTGCTCTCGCCAGCCGATTTTCTGTGTAGCTTAACAAACCGCTATATATACCCCAGCAGCGACCGCCCCCTATCGGTGACCTTACGGTCTAACGGAGGTCACTTCCGCACAGCCTCAATAGGATTTCCTACTACACGAGCAAGCAAAGAATGAAACTGCCCAATTGGCGAGATCTGCGTAGATCTACCGAGATCTTCGCATTTTGAAACCCGCCCCTGATCTCTTCTCACCCTGCCTGAACCGACCAAGTCCGTGGGCAACGTCAATGCTCTGACGCCAAAATTCAGGTAGTCTCAGCTCGTTTTGGAAGAAGACCACGACTCTCTCAATGCAGTCGCTCACTGTCTCATTTGCCTCCGTCCATAAGCCCATAGATCCGGAGGTTCCGTTTTCTTCCCCATTGCTCCAAATGATTCAGCTGCTTTCTTGTAGTTCTCAGGCATGTTTTCGTCTGCTCAGCTTCCTCCTTCAATTCTTCATTTTCTTTCGAGACTTTAACAATTTGTCTCTGTAGCTCCGCATTCTCTTGTCTGATGTCAAAGATCTCGCTCTCAATCTTTTCCCCTCTTTCGTCAATTCGCTTCAACATCTGTTTCATTTCTCTTAGCTGCACCGACAACTCGCTCGATGGTATTCCTTCAAACTTCCCTCTCTTCTGCTGTCGTTCACTGCTTTTCGACATATCAGTTGATGATTGACTGTCACTCTGTTTCCCCCTAGTCCGCTTTCGCATGAGACGCACGTTTCCAGTCTTAATCACGTATGCCATGCGTCACGGGGTCTTGCAGGCGAAGGCTGGGCTGTGCACAACTGCACCGATTACAAACACATTAAAGTTGCTCAGTAAGTCCAATAGCTATCTCCAAAAGAAAAATACCAGTATTCCCACCGTCCTCTGACAACACGGATGGTGTATTGATGGGAAAAAATTACTCTTCAGATGACAGGAAAATTTGGCTACATTTGGAGAGCGCTTTGTGGTCCGTCCGCCCTGTTGTGAGCACCACTCACCAATCGACAGACTGCATTCTGTCGTATGATGATGGAGACGACAGATATATGCTGACTGCAATTTCCACAGTATCTAGGAGTGGTCATTTGCTTTCTGTATCATATTGCCTTATTATACCTGTACTTTTTATAAAAGGTGGGTGTCGGCCTAATAGTCATCAGTCAATCTCTTTCGTCTTTGTGTCTGTCTGCCTGCCTACCTGTGTGTTTGTCTGCCTGCCTGCCTACCCGCCTGCCTCTGTCTCGGGTGTGTGTGTGTGTGTGTGTGCGTGTGTGCGTGCGTGCGCGCGTGTGCGTGTGTGTGTATGTGACTCTTGCCTCGAATCATGGACGTTTCGCCCCATTTGCACAGGGAAGAGAAGGGCAGATATTGCAGTGCTGAGTGATGCTCCAACCCTGTGCTTATCATTTAGGGCAGCCTGCTGGTGTTGATTTTAACTGCGTCTTTCGCCCGACGAAACTGATGTTTGAAAGTTATTGTTTCTACATGTATTTCTGGAGTTTCCGACCTTGTCACAAGTCAGTATATTTTAGTGAACCCTCTGAATTTACGTCATGTTGCGGAGACACACACACACACACATATATACATACATACATACACACACACTACACACTCACACACACACTGTGACGATTTCACACACACACACACACACACACACACACACACACACACACACACACACACACCTTTTCCTGCTTAATGACATGTGGTATGTAGGTTACAGTGACCGCCAATCATGCTAGAAATAGCAATTGTTAAAGTGTGTCGAGGAGGTGACCCGATCAGCAAATCAGTGTCCACTGTGTAATTAGGGTTGAGACCGAAGTTGACCTATATTGTCCCTGTGTGCGGTGCATAAGGAACAAGTGATTAAAAATATCTTAACCCGAATTATGTTGCTGTGGACTGTGAGGTGATTGATGACCTTGCGTGACCTGGGAAGGTTATTAGGTCGTATCACACCATCACTGTATGCAATTACGGCAAGCTTGGTGGAAGGGATAACTTTATGTGATTGGCTCTCACCGTCACCTGAGATTGAGGAATTTTCTGATTAGCCAATTGTCACACGTGATTGAGAATTGTTGCAGCAGGAAAAAAAGCCCCTGCCCTGCTTGCGAAGGGTGCGCGCACACAGAATTACCACTCGTGAAGCCAGTCCATCACGTCGGCTCAGCGCCAGGCGCGAGCACACATAATTACCATCCATGAAGCCACGACAGACGCCGAACGCCAATCAGTTTTGAAAGATGAAAAAATCTCCGCTCCACGCTAATTGAAGAGTCAGCGTGCAACGCTGTTTTGAGGAGAGAGCTGTCTCCATTTTTTCCGTCGCACAAGTTTCTGATACGTTTTCCACGCCGTTTTGAAGACCCAGCGTCCACATGTGTACGTCGGCTCTTCGACGCGCCCTCCACGTGTTAATAATAATAATAATAATAATAGATCACTCTTATAACGCGCAATACTCCCACACAGTGAGACTCAAAGCGCCTAAAAAAAAGAAAGAAAAGAAAATAGAAATCAAAAAACACACAATAGGAATGTAAATGAAAGTAATATACATCAAGGTAAGAGAAACAAAGATGAAAAGCAGATGATATAAAACAACACAGCAACACAAACCAGACATTCAGTCAACATTCATACAGACGAAAAAAAACAACAAAACAAAACAAACAGTTTATACAGATATGTACAATGCTAACGGTTCTCAGGAAGCAGTCAGGCCCTAGGGGCACTAAACAGAAAAAGCTACAGAGCGTCTTCCGCCGCCTCTCCAACGCCTCGCTCGCCTGTCTGAGCTAAACACCACAAGTTTTTCGTCGTTTGCGAATCCAGTTGTTCCTCTTTTCTGCCCCCCCCCCCCCCCCCCCTCCTCTCTCCCTCACCAGTGTTATCGAAAACCGCTGCTACAAGGTATATTTGTGTGAAGGCAGGATAGCCACCTTGTTCCAAAAATTATCGCGTGGTTTTCGTCAGACACACTATCTTCAAGACAGATAAGTACTTTTGATTGATTGGCGGGTCATCTCCATTGCAGGTTATCTATTATCATTACTTATCACTTATTTATCTATGCTTAGCGTTGTTAGGTGAAATTAAAATGATTTAATTTTTACCTGTGTCCTCACCGTCTCTATATACGTGTTCCGTTTTTGATAGAGCGAATGCGTGAGAAAGTGTTGCAAGTTTGATTGTGTGAGTGTATACTCCTAGACCATCATTGAAAATGAGCCCATTCAAGACAATTCAAGTTAAAACTAAAATAAGCTAAGCTCGTAACAGCTGGGAGAAGGCAAATGTGTAACACACACACACTCACACACACACACACACACACACAAACACAATCACAACACACACACACACACACACACACACACACACACACACACACCTAAGCTCAAAAGCGCACGACCATGTTCACAAGCGTGCACACACGCACTCACAAGTACGTTTGCATACTCAAACCTAACACACATTCTCACACTAATAAGCATGCAATCGCATGAGCTAATACGCACATATACAAGCAGCATTACAGTGTAGATATTATCCCTCCAGGTTTACTGGAGGTCCTACAGACTTTATCTGTCTGTGTGTCTGTCAGTCCCGACTTAACGGCTGATATCTCAACAACTACTGGACGGATTTGCACACTTACTGGAAGTTAGGTCCGATTGAATGTATCACATTTTCAGAATCGAGGTTTGAAAAGAAAGTGATTTATTTAGGTCGTAAACTCGAAACACCCCCCCCCCCCCCCCCCCCATCTAAAATGTCAGTTGACGGAATGGCGAAATGTGTGGCCTAATCGAGATCGAGTCAAACAGAGTTATCTTTTCCTACTTTCAGCAAAACAATGGCTTCTTCATATGTTGAACGTCTACCAGCAGACGCAAAAAAGCGGTACTACGAGAATATTATTGACGTTGATGGGTTAGATCCGTATGAAATACCAAACAGTTCGTGGTCTGTTGACAAAAACCAGTTGCCGGACATAAACCACGCCAGGATTGTACAATAGTTTATGCTGGGCAAAAGTGCATACACGTGCGAGGATTTTGCAGCCTACAAGAGCTTGGGAGCTTACAGGACTTTCGTTTGTGGTTGTGTGCGAGAAGTGCGAAGCTACAAACCAGATGGCTGTCAGAACACGGTAGTTTCAGCAAAGGTAAATGGTCTGAAATAAACTTATTTTGTTTACTCCCAGGGTAAAATCTCATCGTACACCGTCCTATTTCACGGTCACTTGTAAGTTGTCGCTGTGAACGAGGCCTAGTCACAAAACGTCGACCCAGATTTGTACCAGTCCAATCAGATTGAACAAACATTGAATATTGATGCAATTGATATTGCTGTTTTGTAGTATCAAAAAGTCAAATCAGGTAACAGAACAAAACACTGTTGTTAGTCTCTGCGACATCTTGGCCTTTCTTTCTCCCCTGTAATCTGTCCTGCATACTCTCTTTCCGTCTTTTCTAGTATTTGTTAAGTTACAAAACGCAAAACATAACACATTCTCACCATTTACAAAGTGATCCGAACAAACAAATTGTTCTGCCTTAGTGTCAAAAGTGAGTGACTTCAGGTTAAGTTGAGCGATCCACTCACGGCGCCTTTGAGTTGTGAGATCCAGCATTTCCTTGCCTTTTCGCGTTGCAACACGCGGTATGACAAAAAAACGTAGATCTTTCTCTCTGTCATGCCTATTGTGACAGTTCTTCACACAGCAGGAGGTCGCCATTGTAGAAACAACAAACTTTCTGCTCCAAAAGCAGTCGTGTCTTTCACAGATTTTGTAAGCGACGCGCCATTGTTTCGCTGAAAGTAGGAAAAGATAACTCTGTTTGACTCGATCTCGAGAGTTAGGGTTAGGGTTAGGGTTAGGGTTTGGGTGAGAGTTTAGGGTTAGGGTTAGGGTTAGGGTAGAGAATGTACGAATCGACTAAATGAGGTACACAACGACCAGGCTACGAAAGGTCCAGGGTACGAAATGTCCAGGGTACGAAACGTCCTGTATTCGATTTTTTATCCCTCCAGGTTTTCATGGTGGTCCTCACAGCTTTATTGTTATGTTTTTTAATGCCAAAACCTGGAGGTTCAGCGCCAGCGGTTTTTATATGTCTTTGACCTAATTGTGGTATGCACACCAAGAGTACCACTCGGATCAATATTTCAAGACCTCGTCCAACGTACAGGTATAGAGACAGTAAAGCGTATTGAGAAAGTATTGCCATCAACAACCGCACATACGAGAAAATGACGAAGAGGAAGGAGGGGAGCCAAAAGTCGCTTGATTGAATTGACTCGTCATCCTGTCAGACGAATCGACCATCGACATCAAGCTTTGAGAACGACGTATTTTGATTTTCCCTTGAACAGACGACAGCGGACTGTGCTGAAAGTACATATAGAGGTCTGTGCGTCCGATAACAAGCGAGTATGTGGGAAACAAACTGACAGGATTTAGGAGGTAGTAAATGTTGCTCTCTTTTCTTGTTGTACGGGGGTTCTCCTAGCTTGCGCTGGGAAGTCGAAGTTACAAACGCTTGGGCTGGAAATCAACTGACGTCACGTGACACAACAAGACAAATTTAGCCCGACTCGACCACGTGCCAGGGCAATGACCTAAGCGGTCTGACTGATATAAACAAACCAACTGCGCTACGATCTCCTTGTACGATCTAGAATCTTCACAACATAGCTCCTCCCCTAAAGACCAAAACGACCTCGTTGATCTCACTACATCTACAATTTCGCAATTAAACCTACAAAACATCACAAACTAACACCTAAAAGATACACAGCTAGCAACAACATTAACATCAACAATAACAACAAAATACCGGGAAACGTCAAATCACAGTCCGGGTAGTCCATGGATTAGAGAGTGAGTGGCGAAAATGTGAGACCTGACACATGGGCGTAAGCTTCCTTGCGGTAGCATCTGCCCAGTCAAAGTCTGCACTGTATACTGAAAGGTACAGTACTCCTCACAAGAAGCGAGATGGGCGCATCACACGCCGCCCTCAGGGGTTGCTCCACCATCGCTCTCGTCCTGATACAGTGTCTCTCCAGGCTCGTCGTTGGTCGGGTTAGGGCAGCGTAGTGGCGACTGCCACCAGTCCGGCGGTAGATCTCCCTGGTACTTCCAGAGAGGAGCACGGTACACGTAACGTCCTGCCTGTGGTCAGGCTAGTTTGGTGGTGCATCCCTTCTCAGCCCGCGGGTTGGAGAACCACGGTGCAGTGCCATCAGGAGCGGTCTGGTGATTGGCCTTGCGGTCATAACCAGACTTCATTCCGTCCACGCTCCGCTGCGGACTTTCGCACTGCCTGCAGCATACCCTGGAACGGCTCCACACACTGGGACACTTCACGGGGGGTATCCGCCAATGGCCTGGCAAATATTGCAGAACTGTCAGTCTTGCTAGGGCCACTACGACGACTGTGTGGTCTTGTTTGTGAGTCACAGATGGCACCGCGCCGACACAAGTTGCGAACGGACTTGTGCCGACCGATCCACAAGTACCGCTCACAGACCCGTCGGTACGTCTTCTGTCTTCCGAGGTGGCCAGCTGCTGGGTCGTCATGTAGCTGCCTCAGCGCTTCCTCCTGCATGGCTCTCGGCAGAACAGGGAGGAGGCGGCAGGTTTCTCCCTTCTTGTCCATCCACTTTCTGTACAGCGCTCCATCTGTCAGCTGCAGGGCATCCCACTGGGTCCAGTACGCCTTGGTGACGGGACTGGTAACGGTGACCTTTTTCCAGAGTGGGCGAACATGTCTGTCCTCCATCCAGCGGATGATGAGCTGCAGATCAGGGTCCTGTCTCTGTGCGGCTGCCAGAGGCGTCTCTTGAGCGGTGATCCGCCTCAACGCTCCCGAGGGCTGCAGTGAAGCATTCCCTTCATCCACAAGACCCTTCAACTGCACGTGGTGCCCATCAATAAGCAGGAGGGACCGTCCCCAGTCTATCACACAGCAATGCTTCTGCAGAAAGTCTTTCCTGCGGATGACGTCATCTTCTACATCGGCGATCACGAAGGGGTGAGAAATAACTAGCTCACCGACCTTCACCTTCGCTGTCACGACGCCGTGCACAGGGATCGGTCTGTGCATGACGTCAGTGAGCACCATCGCTGATTCTTCTCTCCTCTTGAAGGGGCACAGACCAGTCCTCAACATAGAAATGGTCGCTCCTGAGTCGATCAGTGCTCTGCAGTCCCTCTGTCCCGGCTTTAATGTCTGCAGCAACTCTTCCTGACGTTAGGCTTCTTGTTGTTCTCTCCATGCCTCTTTCTTTTTCTTCTAGCTCCTTCTGTTCGCGGTATGCAGCTTCTTGCTGGCGACATTCGGCTTCTTGTTGTTCTCTCCGTGCCTCTTTTTCTTTTTCTTCGAGCTCCTTCCGTTCGCGGTATGCATCTTCTTCTGCCTCCTTCCGTTCGCGGTATGCAGCTCTTCTGCCTCCTTCCGTATTGCGGTGTCGTTTTTCCTTCTTTTGTTGGTCGAGCAGAAGTCTCATCATCATTGCGATGTCTTCCGTCGGTTGCTCTGTCGCCTCCGCGCGTGCGGCTGCTCGAGTCACGTGTTTCTCGCCGTCCATACTTCGATTGTTCGCCGTCTCGGGAACCAATGTTGCTCTCTTCTCTTGTTGTACGGGGGTTCTCCTAGCTTGCGCTGGGAAGTCGAAGTTACAAACGCTTGGGCTGGAAATCAACTGACGTCACGTGACACAACAAGACAAATTTAGCCCGACTCGACCACGTGCCAGGACAATGACCTAAGCGGTCTGACTGACATAAACAAACCAACTGCGCTACGATCTCCTTGTACGATCTAGAATCTTCACAACATAAACTTACTGGTAAACCGCTTCACCTCAGCTTGCACGTTGTCAATCCGGGTATTCGTGGATAACCCGCCGCTGTTCCTGGAGCTTGGCTGCAACCTTGTGTCGTTGGCTTTGGTTCAAACGTCTACGACGGGCCAAAGCAAAAAGACAAAAAGTATTTACAGGAACTTCCCAACCCTTCAAACTTGTTTAGAGCTTGGTGACGTCAGACAACAGCTCCCGAGCTAAACTTGTTGTTTGGTACTATAATTATATAGCCCATGTGTTTATAAGACTACAAATCCAGTGTCACTGTTCCGTGATGCTGGTTTCAACATTTATTGGTTTGGTATCTGTTTGCTTATTGCAGTGTTACTCAATCAAAAACATTCCATATCTGCTTACATCTCGCGCGTATTATTCGTGGGTCACGTGCTATTATTTTTGCAGGGATGGCTGCACTCGGGATATATATCTTGTCCAAATACAAGCACTGAGTAAGGACAGTGATATGAGGCAGAGTATATCGTTCTTCTCTACATCTCTCTGTGTGTACACGTGTGTGTGTATGTATGTATGTGTGTGTGTGTGTGTGCGTGTGTGCGTGTGCGTGTTTGAGAGAGAGACAGAGAGAGAAAGAGAGACAGAGAGAGAGAGAAAGAGAGAGAAAGAGAAAGAGAGACAGAGAGAGACAGACAGACAGACAGACAGACAGACAGACAGACAGACAGACAGACAGACAGACATACAGACAGACAGACAGACAGACAGACAGACAGACAGACAGACAGACAGACAGACAGACAGACAGACAGACAGACAGACAGACAGACAGACAGACAGACAGACAGAGACAGACACAGAGAAAGTGTGTGAGAGTTTTTACTCTTCTTGTCACACTGTTTTATTTTGAGGACCGCTGGAAGATGGAGTTATATTGTTCAAGTGTATACCGTTATTACATAAAATAATTGAACTGAATTGAATCAAGCATGAAACACCTGTAAAGGAGCGCTGCACAGACAAAAGGCGTGGGGGGAGCCATAGTAAGTTGATGGATGGATGGATAGATGGATGAATGGCGTTTTACGGCCTATCAGCCTTTGTAGGCTATGTAAAGCCATTAATCACGAAAATACCTAGAACAGTTTAGAGTAAAAGCTAATCAAGTCACGGTGTCCCTAGTTATTCGCCTCTTACGAATCGCGTAGGGAGACGCGATGGATCAATTTTTACCCCGAATCCACAGGGGGAACCAGGTGATGGCGATGGAGATGTCTAAGGTTGTGAAAAACACCCTACTGCTTTCAGGACTCGTATACTGAAATCAAAGCTGTTTAGGAGGGACGTCTGGGATTTCATGACGAAAAGCAGCCAAGTCTATTGATAATTGTAAAACGAGCCAGACCAGTTCCGCTGTGTCCCAGTAGGAAAAAGAGACACACTCCGATATGATCCAGTAGAGACACATTGATTTGTAACGAATAATCCGGGCTCGGGGTAAGAATTGACCCACCGCGTCTCCCTGCGCGATTCGTAAGAGGCGAATAAAACTAGGGCTCCACTGCCTTGTGGATACCTTCGGGAGGAGGAAAGGCTAAGAAGTAAACCCTACACAAATCCGGAGTGAAGCCCCTAAGGCGGTTGGTCGTCAGTCTTGACCTCCTTCCGGCAGCTTCTGCAGCCAGACTGGTGCCAAATGTATCGTTCCGCGTTCCTTTGGACCACACCAGCGAGGCCGAGTGGGGGATTCTGTCGACTGGGCAACCCAGGATCTCCATACACGCTGCCCAGGCTCGCGCCCTGGAGAGGTCACTTCAGTGCCGCTGTTTTACAGTGACAGAAACAACACGGGAGACAGCAGTTACGAGCGTCGGCATCTACAGAGCCACGCCAAGACTTCACTTGCGACAAGTGCAACAGAGCATGCGGCTCAAGGATCGGGCTCTACAGCCACAGAGTACGCTGCCGCTCAACCCCGGATTGACCAAACCTGGCTCACACTCCATGGTCTCACAAGACTGACGGATGCCAACTGAATCCGTAGAAAATGATAAGGTTTTTTAAATTAAACTTACGCAAAGAGGTGGTGAGCCGGTGTCAGACTATTAGACTGCGACAAAAAAAGAGAGAAAAAGCACAACCGGAGTCTGACTAATTGTATTCTATCGAGAGAAATAGAGGCCCTGAAGAGGGCCGTTTGTGGGAGGGCTGACGGTACTTGTAAGCGGAGTGTGTGGTTTGGCTCTACGTGGCAATGACGTCGAGCCCGGTGTCGTAGAGCGCCGAGAGTCCGCTGTTGGATGGCAATGGCGTCGAGCCCGGCGTTGAAGGGCGCAGAGAGTTGGCAAGCTTTCGGAGGGACACTCCTTCTTCAGGCCAAGTGCTCATCACATTCCTCCATGTTGAGCCGTGTGGCGACTGAGGGTTAGAAAAGTGGCAGTGCGGGTGTGGTCCTTCAGCAGCTTCTTCATACTGAGGCGAACTCAAGTGGAGTTCGTGCTTGCAGCTAACTGTATGGATGAATAAATGAATGATGTTTTACGGCATATAAGCCTTTGTAGGCCACGTAAGGCCATTGACCACAAAATCACTAGGACTTGTCAGAAAAAGAGCAAGTCCAGTCTCAATTTACCTAATTATTATTCGCCTTTAGTTTCTCGAGTGGGGGATACAACGTGGGTCAATTCTCATCCCCAACCCACAGGGGGTTGCAGGTGTAACTGCTTACATAAGAAGTGGAAGGGAGCTGCCAACGGGTAGCGAATGGCGCTGCCACATGTAACACTGCTGTTTCTCGCTCCAGTGTAACACAACGAGTCGGAAGCGTGGCTGGCTGCAGAACACACGACATCACTCGTGTCCATTCTTCACTATCGGCAATAACTGTCTTACAACGATGTCCATCTGTCTGTAGTTGCAAACACCGCTTGGTACGCACGCCCAAGGAGCCTGGACTCAGTTGAGGGAAGGAGAAGGCGCTGGCCTGCAGGAAGGAAGGTGTTTGGTGGGTACTGGAACCGTTCACTACTCACTGTGGACGGCAAATGTGTTTGCTACATGAAACATTTGTCAGTACCATTTCAAAGCACTCCTCTGCCACATATGCTGCCTATGACGTGCCATGTAATCTCGATGGAGAGCATGGGCACACTGTGAGAGAGAGCATCATTTAAACTAGAGAAAATGCTTCGAGTCCGTGATTCCGCATCTTGACATGTGCACGTTCTTGAATGCTGTGTTGTGCGTCGATGGAGAAGTTCATACGCCTGCTTTTTTATTCCTGTTCTCTAAGTGCGTTTTGAAGTGATGCAGTTGAGAGAGAGAATGTCAAGCAGTCTCGAATGTCCATTCTACCACAAGGAGGGAATGACAGTCTTGCAAGTCAAAGGGCGATCCAAAAGTCAGAAGACCTGTGAGGCTTGTCAGGAGACGTGCAGCACATGGAAGAATCAGGCCATCTGCAACAGCAAGTCTGCAACCAGTGTCCTTGGAATGAATATATACTGATTTTAAATCGATTAAGTAAATCACGACACACTTCTTATTTTGGAATACACTATCGGTACCAGTTTTGTTCCCATGCCTGTGTAGGAGTGGGCACTGAGTGAGCCGTTATGCACGCAATGCATGCGTCTGCTGTTGGTCTTGTCACACAAAAACGTGCACAACGTTGTCGTGTTAAACGATACCCATTCATGGGCGAAACTGTTGACTCATTCTGCAAAGAGACAGTAAGCTGTGAAAAAATAAGACACCAGTGCTATAGGCTTACAGAAAATGTATTGAATTGTTTTATTGGAAGCAAACCTTATGAAATATATACAAAATAGCACATGTGCTCTGCATGAGGCAAGAAGCAAGGCTACATGACATGCAAAAGCAAATAAGTCAAACAGTCAGAGCTAAAGAATACAAACAATATGCATAATTGTACTGAACGGCCTTCACAAAGTGTATTCCACAAGGCACATTGCAAGACATCTCTAAGTCAATCTGTGATTTGCTGTCTAAACTCTTGTAAAATGTTATAATTAGTTGTTAGTACTGCACAGAAATGATATTTCACTCCATGCAATCAACTTTAACACACAGAGGCAGGCAACATAACATCCGAAAAATTCTGCACGATGTTGTGGAAAATAAT
>JAWQFJ010029094.1:52500-65000 GCA_034096865.1 Theodoxus fluviatilis | reverse complement strand
CGTGTGTGTGTGTATAAAAGTGGCAAGTGTGTGTGTGTATAAAAGTGGCAAGTGTGTGTGTGTGTATAAAAGTGGCAAGTGTGTGTGTGTATAAAAGTGGCAAGTGTGTGTGTGTGTGTGTGTGTGTGTGTGTGTGTGTGTGTGTGTATATATAAAAGTGGCAAGTGTGTGTGTGTGTATAAAAGTGGCAAGTGTGCGTGTGTGTGTGTGTGTATAAAAGTGGCAAGTGTGCGTGCGTGGGTGTGTGTGTGTATAAAAGTGGCAAGTGTACGTGTGTGTGTGTGTGTGTGTGTGTGTGTGTGTGTGTGTGTATAAAAGTGGCAAGTGTGCGTGTGTATGTGTGTATAAAAGTGGCAAGTGTGCGTGTGTGTGTGTGTGTGTGTATAAAAGTGGCAAGTGTACGTGTGTGTGTGTGTGTGTGTAAAAGTGGCAAGTGTACGTGTGTGTGTGTGTGTGGGTGTATAAAAGTGGCAAGTGTGCGTGTGTGTGTGTGTGTGTGTGTGTGTGTGTGTGTATAAAAGTGGCAAGTGTGTGTGTGTGTGTGTGTGTGTGTGTGTGTGTGTGTGTGTGTGTAAAAGTGGCAAGTGTACGTGTGTGTGTGTGTGTGTGTGTGTGTGTGTGTAAAACACCTACGAGTGTGCATATGTAAAAGACTGCGCGCGTACGCGCGTGCGTGCGTGCATGTATACACGCGCGCGCATAACTCAACGTTTAATTGGCTACAGCACCGAAAAAAAGAAAAGAACGAACTTTACGGCCTCCGAGCTTTTGTAAGCCTCGTAAGGCCATTTATCACGAACATCACCAGAGAAGGTTAGCATCACAATAAAACTTGCCGTTTAAACAAATCATTAGAATTCAAATGTACGCGTGTGTATATTTACAGCATCAGCTCTTATTTGTGGGTGTGCCCAATATATAAGTGGCACTTTTAAGTCTTTAGTACTAAATGTATTTCCATAAAGCAAGTTATTTACATTCGAAATCAGCAAGATCTGATACCACAGAGTGTACAATCCCATGGCATATTTCCACGACTTGCTAAACTCGGGTCACATAGAGGGAAAGATCAATCCCCTTATTTTCAAGCAGTTTAGGAGCACGAAGTTGAAAAGTATAGCACGCAAACAACGCGACATTTCGAGTTTTCGGTATACTATATACATCTGTCTCTCAATGAAACTGGATATATTCATTCCTGCCTAAGTCTTGTCTTTCCGTTCTTGCTCACAATCAACAATAGTGATTACTTTGGCACGTAAATTTTTTACAGGTTGGGGAGTCTGGGGAGGAGGGGGGAACAGTCACAGTGGTCCCATCCTAGCGGGAGGCAAGCGACGCAAACGTGTCGACAGTGCTGGCCTCAACCACGGCTGGAGGTAGGGCATTCCAGTCTCTTACTGTACTGGGGAGGAAGACGGCGCTCCGGTACTGTGTTCGGCAGGTGATGAGGCTGAACTGCTGGCTATGGCCACATCGCTGGCGTGGTGGTGGGGAACAAGCTTTGACTTGATGCCAGGACAGTGGACGATGCTGTGCTTGATCTTGTACAGCATCGACAGGCGAGCAAGCTTCCTGCTTTCCTCCAGGGACTGCCACCCAAGGGAGTCCAGCATCCGGCTGACACTTGAAGTCTTATGATAGCGGTTGCAGACGAAGCGGGCAGCACGTCTCTGGACAGCCTCGACCTTGTCGATGTGCTTCTGGGAGTGAGGATCCTATACCGACGACGCATACTCGAGAGTAGGCCTGACAAAGGCCTTGTATGCCCTCTCTTTGACCGCTCTTGAAGAGATCTTGAGGTTGCGCCGGAGGAAGCCTAGGGTCTTGTTTGCCTTGCTGACGATGTTGTTGATATGGTCGTCCCAGCAGAGGTCATCCTGTATGATCACACCCAGGTACTTGGCCGCCTTCACTGCCTCTAGGGGATGTCCGTGAAGCTGGTAGGAGGGCTGTAGTGGGCGTCTGCTCCTCGTAACTGGCAAGGTGTTGCACTTGACAGAATGGAACTGCATGTGCCAGCTCTTCTCCCATTCCGCTAGATGTTGGAGGTCTTGTTGTAGCTGGGCCTGGTCGTTGCCGTTGATCACCGTCCTGTAGAATGCAGTGTCGTCCGCAAACAGACGTGCCAGTGCGGTCAGTCTCCTGGGGAGATCGTTGATATACGCTCAAAATAGCGTCGGCCCGAGAACCGAGCCTTGTGGCACCCCTGAGTGGACGTCAACGAAGGAGAAGCGACTGCCGTTCACCACCACAGCCTGCCGCCGGCGTTGGAGGAAGCTCCGGATCCACGCGAGAACAGCGCCCTGGACACCATAATTTCGGAGTTTGTGGGTCAGCAGGCTGTGGTTGACGCGATCAAACGCTTTCGCAAGGTCCATGATCAGTACGTCCGTCTGCTTCCCTCCTTCCAGGTTGCTCGTGAGCTCTTCGGTAAAATCCAGGAGCTGCGTCTCACAGGATCGACCTCGACGAAAGCCGTGTTGTTTATCGTCAAGGATGTCGTTGTTGTCGAAATGCTGCAGCAGGGCACTCACCACGATGTGCTTAATGAGCTTGCACGCCACGCAGGGAAGGGACACCGGCCTGTAGTTGGCGGGGTCGTACTGCTTGCCCTTCTTGAAGATCTGAGTGACGTGCGCGTCCTTCCAGTCAGCTGGAACTGAGCCAGTGGCAAGTGATGACTGGAAGACGGTGGTGAGGCCTGGTGCAAGCTCCTCTGTAAGTTCTTGGAGAATCCGAGGGCTAATCCCGTCGGGTCCTGTGGCCTTGTTTGGGTTCAAGTTCGACATCAGTTTCTGGACGCCGTGCGCCGTGATATGGATCTTGTCCATGGTGGGCATGTCCAAGGCTGGCGTGCCAGTCTTGGCCTCGACCTCATCCTCGCTGTATGTGGCGCCGTCGCCGAACACGGACTGGAACTGAGTGTTGAGGACCTCCGCCTGTACTGTTGGGTCGGAAGTCAGCTGGCCGTCTTTCTTCAAGGGTGCCACACCGGTACCAGACGATTTCTGGTTCTTGATGTACGTTAAGAAACGTTTGTTCTTTCTATCTCTTTCCGGGTCGTCCTCCCCTGTGAAGATGTTGTTGAGGTACTTCCGGTAGGCGTGGAGCAGGCGTCGCTGTGCTTCTCTGCGAAAGCGTTTCATGTTCGCCTTAAGCTTATCAGATCCGTGCTTCTTCATGCAACGGTAGGCACGGTTCTTCCTGTTGATCAGACATCTAAGTTCCACAGTAACCCAGGGCTGGCTGATCTTCGTGGTAGAACACTTGGCGGGCACAGATATCTGGAGACCCTCCTTGAAGGTGTTCCAAAGCTCCTCAGTTGTGGCAGTGACCTGCATCTGTTGAAGGTCAGCGCTCAAATATGTGGCAGCCTGCCTCAGCGTTGACCAGTCAGCTCTGTTGTAAAGCGGGATTTCTCGCTGCTGTTGCTTTTTTCTTGGGGTGCAGATGTTGAATTCGCCGTATGGGATGAGGTGGTCAGACAGGCCAGGAACAACTTCCACGCGTGGGACGAGCTGGGGACAACTCGTTAGGAAAAGATCCAACGTGTTGTCATCTCTAGTCGGCTCCTTCACAAGCTGCTCTAGTCCGTTGTCGTAGACCATGTTGAGAAAGTCATTATGAAGTCTCGGACAGGGCGATTTACTTCTTATGGTTACAGAGCCCCAATCCAGGCCTGGGAAGCTGAAGTCTCCTCCCACGAGGAGGAAAGCGTTCTGTTGCATGGTAGCCCTTTGGAGTGAAGCGCTGAACTTCAGCAGGCTCTGCTCGTCTGCTACATTGGGTCGTTCAGCTGAATGCATTTATGAAGAATCTTTCAGCAGTAATCCCGACACCCAGACACAGAGAGCGAGCGAGGGAGAGGGACACACACACACACACACACACACACACACACACACACACAGGTCCACAGGGGTCATCTGTGGCTATAGGAAAAAGGGTGATCGGAACTCGAGCTGACCACGCGGTGAGCCCGTTCTCACCCCCACCCCACGGGGGCGTGCACTGAACAACGCAGTGGCCTGTGACGTCATTATAAAAAAACTCAAGATCTTTGGACGAAACCATCAGTGTAGTTTATTCACAATGTGCAAACAATTAGTTTCCCCAAAACAAACGCATTGTATACACAATGAATACAACTAGCAGTTGCAAATGTTTTAATGTGTGTGTATTTCCATACACATGTGCGTTTGGTTGATATAGCAACCACTTATAACTATTGGTGATGAGCTGTCGTATTGTCAAATTTTCTGTGTTTTCTCGGGGGTCCACCCCCACCCCCACCCAAAATGTTTAATCTCGACAAAACATGTTTTTGACCAGTTTTCTCAGCCATCCAATTTTCACAATGAACTAATGTCCACATAGACCATTGGATAAACAAGGACATAACCATTCACATTCCAATAAGTACGATACGGTTTTTCATTTTTCCTTTAGATGTATGTAACCGCCTTACTTGTTTAAAAATGCAAGCGGTGCTTCAAGTTATTGTCAGACACTAAACTTTTTTTCACTTTCACAGTCAGACAGACACACACACAGACAGACACACAGACAGACACACAGACAGACAGACAGACACATACACAGACAGACAGACACATACACACAGACAGTCAGACACAGACATACACAGACAGACAGAAACACAGACACACACACACACAGACACACACACACAGACAGACACACACACAGACAGACAGACACACACACACAGACAAACACACACACACACAGACAGACACACACACACACACACACACAGACAGACACACACAGACAGACACACACACACACAGACACAAACACAGACACACACACACACACACAGACACACACACAGACAGACAGACAGACAGACAGACAGACAGACAGACAGACAGACAGACAGACAGACAGACAGACAGACAGACAGACAGACAGACAGACAGACACACAGACACACAGACAGACAGACAGACACTGCACAAGTGTGTCAATGACATCAGGGAGTGGATGTCATCGAATCTGCTGAAGCTGAATGATGACAAGACAGAGTTCTTCATTTTGGGAACCCGGCAACAGCTTCAGAAAATGGGCCAGGTCAGTCTGCGGATAGGTGACAGCATCGTCACTCCAACAAAATTAGCCCGCAATCTCGGAGTCGTGTTTAACTCCGAGATGGACTTCTCCTGCCATATCACACGTGTGTGCCAGACATGCAATTTTCATCTGCTAAACATCAGCAAGATTAGGAAATACCTGACGCAGCCTGTCATCAAGACTCTTGTCACCAGTCTGGTCCTATCCAGGCTTGACTACGGGAACGCTGTATTGTACGGCATTCCATCAAAACACCTGGATCGACTCCAGGTCATCCAGAACAGAGCAGCGCGCCTCATCACTGGAGGCAGGAAGGACTGTCGAATGACACCACTGCTCCACAAACTTCACTGGCTTCCTGTTAGGCAGCGTATAGCCTTCAAGATCCTCACTAAAACCTTCGAGTGCTGCCAGACCATTCCTACCGCCCCATTGTACCTGCAGCAGCTGCTCTCCCGACACTGCCCCCCTAGAAATCTGAGGTCTGGTGCTTCTCATCTCCTCAGGGTGCCACCGACAAAGTCTTCGTCGGGGGATCGAGCTTTCCGCTCTGCTGCACCAGTCCTGTGGAATCAACTGCCAGAGGCGTTGCGTCAGGAGCCAAAGCAGAAGAAGTTCAGAGGAAGCCTCAAGACGTGCCTTTTCCGCCAAGCGCGTCTTGCTGACTAGGGGATCCTTGTCGACCCTACTAGGGACATCCTAGAACCATGGAAAATTCGTGACATTTTTTGTGTGTGTGCATGCGCCACTGAGCAGCCTTTGGGCTGGAAGTGCGCGCAATATAAGTACATTATACATACATACAGACACACAGAAAGACAGAAAGACAGACAGACCGACCGACCGACAGACAGACAGACAGACAGACAGACAGACAGACAGACAGACAGACAGACAGACAGACAGACAGACAGACAGACAGACAGACAGACAGACAGACAGACAGACAGACAGACAGACAGACAGACAGACAGACAGTGTGACGGAAACACGCTTCCTCACTCTGCTGTTTGTTATTGTTTGGTTATGCAGTGGGACGGGTTAGCGTCTGCCGACCGGGTACTGTGGTGTAGTGAGTTTGCCAACCGGAGTAGGCACAGAAAATGCGCCCTATGTAGTGAGGACTTGTGAGAGGCAAGTGATAAATGAATCCTGACTCTTGCCTGATGTGAGAATTACTTAGGAAAGCATTTAATCTGAAACTAATCACATCTTGGTTGATGATTCAATAGTAACCAATCGACATGGAACCTCTGGGGAACTGTCTAATGATGTGGCTCGGTTGACGAAGCAATCAGAAATGACTTGCGAGAGACATGTGATCAAGTTTAGTATTTATACAGCCGAGCTGTGATTGGTTAATTGAGTAGTATGAGACTCAAGACCCCTCATCGGAGTTGCGATTGGACGAGTAAGACCAAGGGTTTTGGCGCGCGTATATAAGCCCGTGTTGTCTCAGAGGCGAGGCGCCTGTACAAGTTTTTTTATGGAACAGACCCGTGTGAAGGTGGCGCCCTGTTCAGGATTTTTCCCATGGCACAAGCCATATCAAGATGAAAGTCGGTCCCTCCACGACTCAAGTATCAGAACTACTTCACGTCTAGACTCTGCCGTCACTGCGTCCAGACTGTCATCCCAGGTTTTGCTGCAATTTTGCCCAGCCCTCGTCACTGGAGGAAACAGAAACAGCAATCTCCCTCCGTCAAGAAGCGACGAAAACCATCTCCGCAGCTAGAAGGCAACTACAGAGTCCCCTTCCAGTCAAGAAAGCGCCTCACTACAAGAGTCGCCATATAAGAGATGTATTGTCGGCTCCGCACACGTGCCGTCTGTTTCGAGCCCACGCTCGTCCTGAGTGTCTGCGCAGGGAGAGAGAGAAAGAGACCCACGCTGTCTGCTGCCGCGCTCGCACCTGGCGCGCATCCACGTGGCATAATCCACGCTCCGTCTCAAGTCACCACTGCCAGCTTTCAAAGTCGTCTCAAGTCACACACCCCCCCCCCCCCCCCCCCGTGCAGGAGAGAATTGCCGCCTGTCCCCACAGGCTAGAGAGTCTGCCCGTCGCCTGACCGGTTTACTGGGGTAGTGCCTGGAGGCACAACCCCGCTATCTAAGTTTCGTCGAAGTGTGTGTGTGCGTGCGTGCTGTTCGAAGAGCACGGGATACCCCCTACCCCTCTCCCCCTTCCACTCCTCACCCCTTACCACGTGCGGCCAACGAGCTCCGCCAACGTGGCCTAGGATTGGCTGAATTTTTCATCGTACCAGCTAAGTATCAATACCGGTTCGGCAGACCATTTTTATCTGATTGTTTTGGGGGAATGGGGTTTGTTTTATCATTATGGTTGTAAAATTGATATGATTAACTTGATGATAGCGTCCATCGCTCATTTAGGAATTTGATTGTGGGAAAAGTAAAGTGTTTGAATTGTGATTTTGTGTTCCACACCTTTCATTTCAGATTCGTGCCATCTGTTTGGATGATTGTGTGGAAGCGTTGCGAGCATAGCTAGTATTGTTCACCCCTAGACATAAACGACATTGGAATAAGTGAAATAGTGTGACTCGAGACGGACGGACGGACGGACGGACAGACAGACAGACAGACAGACAGACAGACAGACAGACAGACAGACAGACAGACAGACAGACAGACAGACAGACAGACAGACAGACAGACAGACAGACAGACAGACAGACAGACAGACAGGGGAGGGGAGGGGAGGGGGAAAAGCAGTTGAGGAGATAGAGGGAGAAAGAGATCGTGTGGAACTATCACGGCAAGACTAATGCACAGTAGACAGGTGTTTGTGACGGAACGTTAAGGCTTGCTACGAAAGTGATGGAAGGTTCCAGGGGGACATGTACCGATGTGATAAAAACAAAATGAATAAAGGGGAAAGGATATGTGGATGACTGGTGCCAACTTTCCGAAGTCTGGCTTTGCCTGTGTCGTCCTAGCCAGGAACGGTCACTCTGGAACTGCTGTGCAGTCATGTCCGACACTCGTTTCAAACACAGTCCGTGTCGACTCCCAACTGACAAAAAAGTCAAAGAACAGAGCGGTCACTCAACATGAAAGTTTGAGCAAGATGGACATAATTTTACTCGTGATGAAAACTGAGGAAAGATGTTGATCGGAAATTGAAACAATTCGAAACAGAACATCACAGAACTAGTGAGCACTAGCGCAAATCTCTTCCAAAGAAGCCACTCGTTTTTTTTTCAATGGTCAATAATTAATTCAGTTTTGCTAGCCAATCCTGACGCTTCGAAATTTAGTTCATTTACTATTTTAGTGGCCGAAACTAGTGAGAGCGATTTCTGAGTTCCGAACGCGTACGACATCAATAGTTTGATGTCATCTACTTCGTGATTTTCGATTTTAAAAGTTCTCTTTTTGGTCGCAGTTCCAAAAACGAAGTTACAGATAACCTAAAAAAAACTTCATTAATTCTTCCTTACATGAAACCCTGACCTTCCACCAAATTTCATCAGGATCCGTTATGAATTTCTATAAGTTATTTTGTTAACTAACCAACCAACCAACCAACCCAACCATACCCAGCCCAACCCAACCCTACCCAACCCATCCCTACCCAACCCAACCCACCCACCCAACCCAACCCCAAACCAAACCAAAACCAGCCCAGCCCAGCCCAGCACCAGCCCAGCCAAAACCAACCCAAATCCAACCCAACCCAACCACAGCCCAAACCAAACATACCAAACCATACCAAACCAAGCCAACACAGCCCAAACCAAACCATACCAAATCAACCCAAACCAAACCAAACCAAACCAACCAGCCAGTCAACTAAACTAACTAACTAACGAACCGAGGGTAAAACACAACCTCCATGGCGGAGGTGATAAAGCATGGCTGTTTCTATAGGAATTCCACAGAATCAACACTTGCGATAACGTATACTGAAACAGTTCTGAATGTTCTCTACCATCCGTCACCCATTCTACACTGCTGTGCTACAGTGGGCCCTGTGTTATGACGTCACGTGCTGATCAACCACCTGACAGCGAAAAGAGTTAAGCATTTCTCCAACAGGGTTTATGCTCTCCAAACGTTACTACAGCATTCTGTCAACAGTTCAGTTTGAATATCGTGCTGCATTGGCAAGATCAGCAAGACAGCAGGAAGGCTGGCCATTCTCTGAGGGAAGCAGTGCTCAATCAATGTATATCTCACTGTGGAAAGCATCAGCGCTGCTTACGATGTCCTTGCTGTTTTCAAGCAGCCGTGTACAATTTCAAGATCATGTTACGGTTGGCTTATGCTACGTATGCCATGACACCATTTTCGAATACATAACGACAGAATAAAAAGTATCTTATTTACAACATTTGCCTATCCTTCCGTTTCACACATTGTCTTTATTTAAAAAACCACGAAGACTTACGTGTATTAGCCAGAACAATAACACTAACATGAATTTGATCATCTGCCCGATTCTCTATGCCATGTATTGATAGGATGATTACGTACGTCTTCAAGTTTGTCGATTGCCTTCAGATGGAATGCTTCCAGCAACTCGTACTTTACAATCCCCGGAAGATTCTTGAATTCCGAAGCTCTCTTTACTGGCTTGAAATCGTAGGGCAGAGAGGAGACCATCTTGTCGAGTATTTTCCTCATCAGTTTGGTCTGTAAATTGTACTGGTCAATGAGCCTGATCCATACGAGACACTTGTCCACATCTACATCACTCAGCTCGTTGTCAGAGTCAGAATCACTTGAATCTGACACTAAGGAGGCCACCTTACTGGAGATGAATTTCTGGCATCTGCGCTTCAACGCATCACACTGGTACTCGTCAGCCAGTGCCAGCAGGCCTACCAGTGAGCTGCCTGCAAAGAGAAATGAGAACCTTTCATCTTCATTGCCATACACGGATGAGCAGGATGAGCACGGATTTCCGTTGGATACTCTCACCCTTGGCCTCCCTATATCATACGCGATGTGTGGCAAGTGGGAGTGGTTCCTTTCGAAAATTGTCCCAAGAGCGATCGAACTTTAGTACCAACCGTGAAGCCACGCCAGACGGACGCCAAGACATCCACAGAGAGAGAGAGTTTTCTTCCCAACCACGTGTGAAGAACGAGCGTCTTCATGCCTCTCCGTTTTGAAAGAGGAGGAAGTCTCCACTCCACTGAAATTGAAGAATTTACGTCTACGCCGTTTTGAAGAGATAGCTGTCTCCATTTTCACCGTCGAGAAAGTTTCTGCCACGTTTTCTCGACGTGTCGACGACCCAAAGTCTCCTACACCGGCACGTCGCACCCTCCACGTGTTACGAGTCTGCCCTGCGTCTTCCTACGTGTCCCTCACGCCTCGCTCACTTGCCCGAGCGAAACACAAAGTTATTCGTCGCCTCGTGTTCCCCCCTTTCTCCCACCCCTTTTCTCCCTTGCCAGTGTTATCGAAAACCGCTGCTACAAAGAGTCCCAAAGGTGTGAGCCTTTGTGAAACCGGTGTATTTGTGTGAAGGCGAGTCAGCCACCTCGTTCTAGAAATTGCCACGTGGTTTTCGTCGGACACACAGTCTTCAAGACAGATAAGTACTTTTGATTGATTGGCGGGTCACCACACTAGTTATCTATTATTATTTACTAATCATTCATTTATTTATGCTTAGCGTTGTTAGGTGAAATTTAAATGATTTAACTTTTACCTGTGTCCTCCCCGTCTCTCTCTCTTTGTGTTCCGTTTTCGATAGAGCGAATGCGTGAGATAGTGTTGCGAGTTTGATTGTGTGAGTGTATACCCCTAGACCATCATTTGAAAACGAGCCCTTTCAAGACAAGTCAAGTCAAGACTAAAAGAAGCTAAGCTCGAAACAGTTGGAAATATAAATATACATCCAATTCGTAACACGTGGAGGGTGCGACGTGCCGGTGTAGGGGACGCTGGGTCTTCGACACGTCGAGAAAACTTGACAAACTTTCTCGACGGGGAAAATGGAGACAGCTATCTCTTCAAAACGGCGCAGACTTCTTCCTCTTTCAAAACTGAGTGGCCTGAAGACGCTCGTTCTTCACACATGGTTGGGAAGAAAAACTCTCTCTCTCTCTCTGGATGGCGTAGCGTCTGGCGTGGCTTCACGGTTGGTACATCGGTGTGCGCGCGCCTACTTTTCTCAACTTATTTTTCGTTACATTCCTGCTCGCACACTCCGTTCTTCTGCTGACACCCGACTCCTCATCCCAGGTGATTACAATCGCAAATCTCATGGCTTCCGCTCTTTCTTATTCTACGGCCCTCATTTTTGGAATTCACTGCCTCACCATGTCAGACACTCCGATTATATCACCTCCTTCAAGTCTAATCTTAAAACACATCTTTTCCAGCAATAGTTGAAACGAGTTAGAAGAACGTGTTCCAACTCCCCCCAGCCCCCACCCCCACCCCCGTCCTCGCCCTGCCTTCTTGACATTTGTGTACATACTTGTATATTTTTGCTTGACTGCTTATTTGTGATTTGTTTGTGTAATGTTGGGTCGTATGTTTTTTTTCTAAGTATGGTTGACTATATGTATGTACAGAGCATGTGTATGCAAATGTGTATGATACTGGCTGCGCTCGATTTGTCCGCCTGAATCCGCCGGCGGGCGAGACGGGGCACCGGCGGGTTTTTTGTTGCGCTCGATTTCTTCAGGTCACATGACCGGCGGATCACCCGACGAACCGCCGGGTCCGCCCTCAGGTTTTCTAAGGCGAACGAAGATCCAAGATGGCGACGACCAGACTAGGGTTTATGTTTTGTGACGCTTCGACACTGAAAATATTCGATAAATCGTTCTCCGCTGACTCATGTGTGCCTTAATTTGTCACCTCGCTGCAATCTCCGCTGGACAATTGAAGTAGATTACGATTTTTTTCTTTATTGTGTGCACGATGTGTGGTTGACGGTGAGAAATCCTGCATTAAGTTCGAATTGACAATTCTCTCGCAAAGGGACGTAACTCTACATTCTGACCTCCTTTGCGTAAAGGAAAATCGCTCGAGTGCGCCGTCTTAGTGTATATAGGGTCTTTGACTGCAGTAGGCTCAGGAGTCACTTATCAGGGCATAGGTAGTGGCAATGAAAATGTTCAATTTACACAATAACCTCAAACCTTACCATAAACCAAGAAGACAGCACATTTAGTAATCATCGCTACCGCTCTCTATAGTAACTTGCAAACACCACAATTTTGCCGCCATGTTGATCAGCCGAAAGCGCTCGATTGGCACGAAAGCTGTCGATTCGCCTGTCACGTGACGGCGAACAGCGAATTCCGGCGGTTAAATCGAGCGCAGCCACTGTCTTTTTTGTTTTATCTGTTGTCACATGCGCTTAGAACCACTGGATAAGGCGCATTATAAATACTACTACTACTACTACT
>JAWQFJ010029094.1:37500-47500 GCA_034096865.1 Theodoxus fluviatilis | reverse complement strand
GTTTGTCACAAAACGCAGATACATTAACGCGGTCGGATCTTAGCATAACTCCCCGGGCGTGCGAAGTCAGTCAGGCGGAGTGGCGGGTGCGAGTTGCAGACGATGTGTTTAGCCGCATGGATAAATTGCATAAAATCGTAAATAAGTAAGTAAATATAATTAGAGTATAATCAGAATGGAAAAAAACCCCAAAGATATGATAAAAGTTGATTTTAAGCTGTCGGCTCGTGTCGGCTCGTGTCGGCTCGTGTCGGCTCGTGTCGGCTCGTGATTGAGGGTGGGCGGCCTAGAAGTGGTCATTTACTCTCTGTATCCCATTGCCTTATTATACCTGTACTTGTTATCCCTCCAGGTTTACTGGAGGTCCTCACAGCTTTATCTGTCTGTGTGTGTGTGTCTGTCTGTGTGTCTGTCCCAACTTAACGGCTGATATCTCAAAAACTAATGGACGGATTTCCTTGACATTTTGCACACTTACTGGAAGTTAGGTCCGATTGAATGTATCAAATTTTCATAATCTAAGTTTGAAAAGAAAGTGACTTTTTTAGGTCGTAAACTCGAAAACACCCCCCTAAAATGTCCCTTGATGGAATGGCGATATTTCGCCTTTTCCTTCACTTCCGTCGCCAGCAGCGTTTCTCCCACGCTGTACGAGCGCTCACCAGTTACATAAATAGTTTTCGTGATCCTCCCCAAAAATAAATCGCCGTTGCTTAAAAAAATACGTTTTACAGTCAAAATTGGTGTCTCCACCCGCGCGGCCTGTCCGACTCTTAGAACAGCCATTCCGTTTCAGCGGCAGTGTGATCCTAGTTCTGTTCCAATGGCCTAATGGCAGTGAATCGATAAACTTGGCAGAAATAGACCTTGAGTATCCTAAAATGTACAAGACCACTCAAATTTCATGAACTATCATCCATTTGTCTACAATTTACAGTGCAAAATCCGAACCGAGGGGGTTTGGGGGAAAACAACCTTATAATTGCTTACAAACATTTATTCATGTCAGTTCCCGGATAGCTCACCTGGTAGAGCGTTGGACTGTTGTTTTGTTATGTCATGCGTGAACTGGTTCGAATCCGCGTGGACACTTTTTTGTTGTTGTACATTTTAGGATACATAAGGTGTAGTTTTGTCAAGTTTAACATCGATTCACTGCCTATTTTCCTGATACAGTCGGGGATGCAGATGGCGTTGATCTGGGTGCCAAAATCTGGAGGTTCAGCGCCAGCGATTTTTATATAAGGTGGGTGGTCGGCCTAATAGTTGTCAATCAATTTCCTCTGTCTGTGTGTCTGTCTGCCTGCCTGTCTCTGGGTCTCTCTCTCTCTCTCTCTCTCTCTCTCTCTCTCTCTCTCTCTCTCTGTGTGTGTGTGTGTGTGTGTGTGTGTTTGGAGTGTGTGTGTTTGGAGTGTGTGTGTGTGTGTACACATACATACACACAATACACACACACTACACACACACACAATACACACACACTACACACACACACACACTGCAAACACACACACACAAACACACACACACACACACACACATACAGACCCTCCAAACACGCACACACGCACACACACTCACACATTTGCATACTCAAACCTAACACACATTCTCACACTAATAAGCATGCAATCGCGAGAGCTAATACGCACATATACAAGCAGCACTACAGTGTAGGTATTATTTCTCTTTGACCTAATTGTGGTATGTCACCAAGAGTACCACTCAGATCAATATTTCAAGACCTCGTCCAACGTACAGGTTTAGAGACAGTAAAGCATATTGAGAAAGTGTGGCCATCAACAACCGCACATACGAGAAAATGACGAAGAGGAAGGAGGGGAGCCAAAAGTCACTTGATTAAATTGACTCGTCATCCTGTCAGACGAATCGACCATCGACATCAAGCTTTGGGAACGACATACATGTATTTCGATTTTCCCTTGAACGGACGACAGCGGAACCTGCTGAAAGTACATAAAGGTCTGTGCGTCCCATAACAAGCGAGTATGTGGGGAGTGAACAGACAGACAGCATTTAGGAGATTGTAAACTTACTGCGGAACCGCTTCACCTCAGCTTACACTGTCAATCCTGGTATACGTGGAAAACCCGCCCCTTTACCTGGAGCTTGGTGACGTCAGACAACCAGTTAAACTTGTTTTTGTAACTATATATAGCCACTGTGGTTCATAAGACTACAAATCCAGTGTCACTGTTCCGTGGTGCTTGCTTCAACATTTATTTGTTTGGTACCTGTTTGCTTATTGCAGTGTTACGCAATCAAAATACATTCCATATCTGCGTATATCTCAAGGAGGAGGTTAGCTTGGTGTCAGACTATTAGACTGCGACTGTTCTCATGCCTGTGTAGCAGTGGACACTGAGTGAGCCGTTATGCACGCAATGCATGCGTCTGCTGTTGGTGTTGTCACACAAAAACGTGCACAACGTTGTCGTGTTCAACGATATTATGTCATTCATAGGCAAAACTGTTGACTCATTCTGCAAAGAGACAGTCAGCTGTGAAAAAATTAAGACACCAGTGCTATAGGCTTACAGAAAATTTACTGAATTGTTTTATTGAAAGCAAGCCTGATAAAATATATACAAAATAGCACATGTGCTCTGCATGAGGCAAAAAGCAAGGCTACATGACATGCAAAAGGAAAACAAACTCAAACAGTTAGAGCTTAAGAATACGTATAATATGCATAATTGTACTGAACGGCCTTCACAAAGTATATTCCACATTGCAAGATATCTCCTTACGTTAATCTGTACTTTGCTGTCTAAACTCTCGTAACGCTAGGGTAACGCTGTCTAAACTCTCGTAACGCTAGGGTAACGCTATCTAAACTCTCGTAACGCTAGGGTAACGCTATCTAAACTCTCGTAATGCTAAGGTAACGCTGTTTAAACTTTCATAACGCTAAGGTGGTGCATCGCTATGATCAGTTGTCAGCATTGCATAGAAATGATAGCAACAGCCTGAACTTTGACGAGTTAGACGCACATCTCACTCCATGTAATCAATTTCAACACACAATGGCTGGCAACATTACATCCGAAAAATTCTGTACGGTGTTGGGGGTGGGGGGAGTGGACCAAGAATACAATCAATTCGTGACACACATGAATGAGCCACCTCCTTCTAACCTGAACTGGCACATACGTGTTCGTTTGTGCCAGGAATAATTCGTTTGTTGAGTCTTTTCATACAAACTGGCACAGATATGTACCATTTAAATTCGCTCTTTGATATTTGTTCTAAGAGCCCCGAGATAAGAATTTCTCCAGCTGGAGACAACAAAGTAGTCTGTAGTCTGTATTTGTGTCAGGAATAATACTTCTGTTGCATCTTTTCATACAGAATGGCACAGATACGTGCGTACGTGTCAGGATTAATTAGATGATATGGCAGATATCGATGAGGTTTTGTTTTCATTAATCTGTATCTCTTCCTAACTATCAACCTCGGTGGATATTAGTGGATATTAATGGTTTTCTAGCAAGAAATATGCGGCATCCTGTTCTTCAGCTATATTGGTTTTCGGTACGTTACCACCAGTGATTTGTTTCGTACGACAAACCCACTTATAAAATATCCACGTCTAAGATATGTCTGAATGGGTTCAAGGCGACCATTTAGTTCAGGCTTATCAAATTATGTCTCGACCACCGTTTTTGAGCTGCTATGAGACTAGGTGTGCGTGAATACATGCATGCTTGCATGCAGGCAAAAGCTCGTTATTCTCCTGGAAAGAAAACCAATATAAGTAGAAAGTCCATAACCACAGACATGTATGACTGGTTGTTCATCCGACTGCCAGAATTCGCCCCCAACCAACAGCTTTTCTGTTTGTTTTGTCTACTGTTACGGTTCAGACTTTATTCCATTTTTCTATGTTGTTTGAGACGTTCGCCGTGTCGATGTTTTGGCGGGAACAAGCTGAGCTTTGCACTTTGAGACCGGTTTGGACCGGCTGTTTCCAAAATTATCAGTGATGCAACAATGATTTGATTGGTTGGGGATAGTGCCGCATGCACTGTGTGTAACTTTTCAGTCGAAAAACGCCAGTAAAATCTATTCAGTTGACTCTAGGATATCACCCTGAATGGACGTATTTCGAGCAGCTCCATGTTGAGGTAGAACACGTTAAAATTCTAATCCCCCCCCCCCCCCCCGACCATCTGAAAGGTTGTATCAAGAAGAACAGTGTCTTCCCTGAATAAAGATCCAGCTTTGCCGGATTATGATGCTGAGTCTTGTCACATGGAGAGTTTCGTAGTCTGGTTCTGAGCGCTCGCTGAGTGTTCAACCCGTGTCAGTACGGGTACATATGTGTGTGGGTGAGCCCACAGGTGTCTATGGCCTTTCTATCCTCTCCTTTCGAGGTGTAGCCTTGAGAGAGGGAGTGTACTTGTGAATGCCCATTTCTGAGTGGACATCGTTTTTGGGCAGAAGTTTTCGTCGGTGGAAAATTCGAGAATCGTCGTCGCCTATCTGCTTGAACTTGTGAGTAATCGGGGTCAACTTTGGTTTCGGGTCAGTGAAATTAATCCTCTACTTTTCAGTCACAGAGAGTAGACTGACAGAGTTGATTAATATTTTCATTCATATTGCATTCAAATTGATTTCACTCATGATAAAGTCTGATTAAAGAAAATCTTTGATGAACAATGTGTCACGTCATGCAAGCGTGAGACGAGAGTGAGTGAATTAATTAACCCCCCTCCACTAGGGATATCCCTAGACTCGAAAACAGAAAGAATCAGAGAATTGTGTGAGTGAGTGTGGAGGAAAGTTATATCTACAAACTTAGAGCGCCTTTTTCTCTCCACCACGACTTTCTCAACATATCCCTAGACTTTGAAATTGTCGTAGATTTGTCGCCAAACAACCTCAGTTCCGTATTGAAAACTTAAAATGCAACGTGTGCTAGACATTCGTGAATTCTAGATTAACTCATCAGTAAGCTGGAAAAGCAAATCAAAGTACCGGTATTGTTTTCTTTCTGACTTGGAAATCTGATAATGTCGATGACGACAAAGATATTGAGAACATGACAGCCGTTGTCAGGATCTCAGTTCCCATTCATATGCTACCGTTTACTTTGCCGCCCACCCAGCTGCTGGGTTGTTTTGGCATCTTTATCTACTACTTCGCTGCTCAGTTTCCACTGAAAGACCCAAATCTTGCCTTCTATTTCTTGACTTCTTCTTCTCGAACGCCATCACACTTGGATTCTAGAGTCAAGGATCAAATTGGCTGCATTTCTTGAGTTTGGCTGACATTTCATTCATGTACCTTCGAAAGAGTAAACAAACAGATTCCGACCCAAGTTTCTTGTAGTCGTCACACTTCTCCAAAACGTCAAACTCCATCCTTTTCTCCAGTTCCACTACGAGTTCTTTCAACAGGCTAGTGTCCTGTACAAACTGGTCAATAAGCCTCAGCCAGCGTAGAATAGTTTGGCCAGATATGTCGTTCATCCGAGTATCGATCTGGCATCGCTCCAGCTGCCGAGCTAGGAAGTCTCTGCTCTGCTTGATCAGTATCTTGCACTGGTACTCGTCTGCCAGGGTCAGCAGCACCTCCAGCTTCTCATCTGAAAGACGACGACAGTTCATCGTCATGTACACGTAATAAAAAGTAACATGTTTTCATATACAGTAGTTTCAACCGATGTCGTTTCGTTTGCTTTTCTCTCTGTAATGTTTGTGGTTTCTAACATGATGTGATTGTGCTCTTCCTGACACATTTGCTGCTTACAAGTTGAAGTGTTTCAACATGAATGGAGTTTATTGAGATAAAACTATTACTCATGCGTCCTGGATAACTGCCTTTCGGACAAACTGACAGCCTGTATTGAAGATGTATAACTGACTCTCTCTCTCTCTCTCTCTCTCTCTCTCTCTCTCTCTCTCTCTCTCTCTCTCTCTCTCTCTCTCTCATATGTCTGGCATGTCTGTCTGTTATGTCTGTCTGCCTGTCTGCCTGTCTGTCTGTGTTTCTGTCTGTCTGTCTGTCTGTTTGTCCGCACCCTCTTTTCTTCATGGTAAGGCAATTGGATAAAGCATTATGGTGAAAAAGCCATTAAGTAGACAGAGCAAGAATGATCAAGAGCGGAACCAGCCAGTCATACCAGTAACTTCCTTCCGGACGTGTGGATGAATGCATTGGAAGAACTCTAACATGTCGTGGTAGTTCTTCCCAGGCAGGGGCACTTCACAGGCAGTCTTCTCCTTGAAGTCATGTTGAAACATGGCCGTAAACACAGGGGAGACCATGCTGAGGACTGCCTTGTTGCAATGGAGTTTCCTCCCTTGCACCACGAACACGATGTCGCTATGGGTCCAAGGAGAAGAGAACTCGTTCTGTATTTCCTCTTCAAGTAGCCTGCCGAGTTTGTAAGTCATCATGAAAACCTGATGTTTTCCTCCTGGAAACAGACGTATGGGAATGTTGTAGAATTAATGAATTATTAAGAATACTCTGTTCTATGTGCTAAAAAATTTAGAGACCCTTGAAAATGTTTCCAGAGATTTCGTGACGTAAGGATGCAACGGACGTGAATGGAATAGAATAAAATGAAATGCATACCTTCTAGGCCATCGGCGTATTGAATGTGCAATGAAAAGCAGCCTAAAAATAACACTGTCTAGTTCGACACATTTTATTAAAAACTGCGGAGAACATGAGAAGTACGAGGGGAAAAGGGAAGGAATTCATGATGGGTCGTTCGGAGGTCCTGGACATATGCAGAAGGAAAGAGGAATTGGGAAAGCATGGCTATGGGTGACGAAGAACTGCATGTGTATTCTGTGCCGCAGAGACTACCAGATGGTCACTGTCACCGTTCTGTGCCACAGAGACTACCTGATGGTCACTGTCACCGTCCTGTGCCACAGAGACTACCTGATGGTCTCTCTCACCGTTCTGTGCCACAGAGACTGCCTGATGGTCACTGTCACCGTCCTGTGCCACAGAGACTACCTGGTGGTCTCTCTCACCGTTCTGTGCCACAGAGACTACCTGATGGTCTCTCTCACCGTTCTGTGCCACAGAGACTACCAGATGGTCACTGTCACCGTTCTGTGCCACAGAGACTACCTGATGGTCACTGTCACAATTCTGTGCCACAGAAACTACCTTGTCGCGAGCAGGTTGCTAGTGTTGAGGGGTTAATGTTCGTGTGGTGAGTACGTGTGTGCGCACGCTTGTTGTGTAGTGCGTTTGAAGCGCGTTAGCGCGCTCCTCGTCCGTGCATTTTCCCTGTGGAGCGTGATATTTGAGGTGGTGAGTGAGCTCTGCGCGTTTTCGCACGGGAATTTGGGGAACGGAAGAGTTTGCAGGGTGATGTTCACGTTTTCTTTTGAGGGTGAGGGTTTTGAAGGGGCAGTCGCTGTTTTGTGAGCGCGGAAGCAACCTCGCTTGTGTGAGGGTTGCGGAATTGTGGTGTGACCGCTGTCAACCCAGTGCGTGGCGTGGCTTCTGTCAGCCCGGAACAGTTAAAGACTATATTGTCTTTGTCGGTGTAGACCGAAGGAAATCGTCACCAGGGGAAGTGCCGGGTTCGTCCATGTGAGTATTTGTTGTGTGTAAATGTCTTCGTGTAAGTTTTCACTAGGTTGTGAGTTTGCTGTTTTAGGGGTGGGTGGGGAAGTTGAGATAGGTAATGGAATTTCCGAACTGTGGTTTTGACGTTCATTCATTGTTTGGTTCCCACCTCGCATCATTTAAAAGGAATTCTGGGATAGCATTCTTGTCGTAAAAAAGTAGTCCCAACACGATTTCCTGAAAAACGCCAAAATTAACCTTGTTATGGCACTCAATATATACAAATTCGATATCATGCTTTATTTGTGCAGGAATGAAAACTAGTTTTTGCTTCTTGATATTATTATAAGAAAACTAGTGAACTTTTTCCTTGGATTGACCATCACCGTCACGAATGACGTAATTTGTGTGGTATCCATTGTGATATCACGTGACAGAACGGTGACGGGGACTATCTGCCTCTGTGGCACAGAATGACTCCGCATTGGATTTCCTTCGCTGTGGGCAACGAATGTTTCAGAGCAGATTACGTCAATGATACTGGAAACAGAAGGGGTTTCAAAGGACTATGACAGACTAGAGCGATGGCGTTGACGTCACAAATTTAGAAACACATATATATATATATATGGCTGGGAATGCACATGGCTGGGAATGCACATGGCTGGGAATGCAGATGGCTGGGAATGCAGATGGCTAGGAATGCACATGGCTGGGAATGCACATGGCTGGTAATGCAGATGGCTGGGAATGCAGATGGCTGGGAATGCACATGGCTGGGAATGCACATGGCTGGGAATGCACATGGCTGGGAATGCACATGGCTGGGAATGCAGATGGCTGGGAATGCACATGGCTGGGAATGCACATGGCTGGGAATGCACATGGCTGGTAATGCAGATGGCTGGGAATGCAGATGGCTGGGAATGCACATGGCTGGGAATGCACATGGCTGGGAATGCACATGGCTGGGAATGCACATGGCTGGGAATGCACATGGCTGGTAATGCACATGGCTGGGAATGCACATGGCTGGAATGCACATGGCTGGGAATGCACATGGCTGGGAATGCACATGGCTGGGAATGCACATGGCTGGGAATGCACATGGCTGGGAATGCACATGGCTGGGAATGCACATGGCTGGGAATGCACATGGCTGGGAATGCACATGGCTGGGAATGCACATGGCTGGTAATGCACATGGCTGGGAATGCACATGGCTGGGAATGCACATGGCTGGGAATGCACATGGCTGGGAATGCACATGGCTGGGAATGCACATGGCTGGTAATGCACATGGCTGGGAATGCACATGGCTGGTAATGCACATGGCTGGGAATGCACATGGCTGGGAATGCACATGGCTGGTAATGCACATGGCTGGGAATGCACATGGCTGGTAATGCACATGGCTGGGAATGCACATGGCTGGGAATGCACATGGCTGGGAATGCACATGGCTGGGAATGCACATGGCTGGGAATGCACATGGCTGGGAATGCACATGGCTGGGAATGCACATGGCTGGTAATGCAGATGGCTGGGAATGCACATGGCTGGGAATGCACATGGCTGGGAATGCACATGGCTGGTAATGCACATGGCTGGGAATGCACATGGCTGGGAATGCACATGGCTGGGAATGCACATGGCTGGGAATGCACATGGCTGGGAATGCACATGGCTGGGAATGCACATGGCTGGTAATGCACATGGCTGGTAATGCACATGGCTGGGAATGCACATGGCTGGGAATGCACATGGCTGGGAATGCACATGGCTGGGAATGCACATGGCTGGGAATGCACATGGCTGGGAATGCACATGGCTGGGAATGCACATGGCTGGGAATGCACATGGCTGGGAATGCACATGGCTGGGAATGCACATGGCTGGGAATGCACATGGCTGGGAATGCACATGGCTGGGAATGCACATGGCTGGGAATGCACATGGCTGGTAATGCACATGGCTGGGAATGCACATGGCTGGGAATGCACATGGCTGGGAATGCACATGGCTGGTAATGCACATGGCTGGGAATGCACATGGCTGGGAATGCACATGGCTGGTAATGCACATGGCTGGGAATGCACATGGCTGGGAATGCACATGGCTGGGAATGCACATGGCTGGGAATGCACATGGCTGGGAATGCACATGGCTGGGAATGCACATGGCTGGGAATGCACATGGCTGGGAATGCACATGGCTGGTAATGCACATGGCTGGGAATGCACATGGCTGGGAATGCACATGGCTGGGAATGCACATGGCTGGGAATGCACATGGCTGGGAATGCACATGGCTGGGAATGCACATGGCTGGTAATGCACATGGCTGGGAATGCACATGGCTGGGAATGCACATGGCTGGGAATGCACATGGCTGGGAATGCACATGGCTGGGAATGCACATGGCTGGGAATGCACAT
>JAWQFJ010029094.1:20000-32500 GCA_034096865.1 Theodoxus fluviatilis | reverse complement strand
TGAGGTGGGGCGAAATGAGCTGCCATGTTCCATCTCTGGAGTCCGGTTCTCGAGCTCTCCACACGGACCCAACCAATCTGGGATCCAGAGAGCAGATCGAGCCGACGAGGCGTGGGGGCCACAGTGCGGAGATGTGGGGCTCTACCCGCGGGTGGTGGTGGCGAGGAGTTTGAAACCAGACATCCCAGAGCGGGCTGGAAGAAGCCCCACTAGAAGCCGTGGACTGTGTGCTGCCCCCTACTCACACACACACACACACGCGCGCGCGCGCACGCACGCACGCACACACACACACACGGACGGTGAATGGGGGGGAGGCGATTGGGAGACAGAGCTGTACCGAAGTCCTATGAGGCGGAGTGCTGTACCATAACAGAATCTTCAGTTTAGTGCGGTGGAGCTTTCGAAAGGACAGTAACGGTCAGCAAAGTGTGGGAAGTGTGCACAAGGCAATAAGTAATTTCAAAGCAAGTTAAATTAAGTAATCTCTCTCTTCTGCTAAACTGAAGCACAAACCCAGGACTCAGGGTAAGGATTTGGGAAACATTTCACACCCTGGCTCCTGTGAGGTTCGTGCTTCCGCTTGTTTGGGGAGAAAAGCACACAAACGAGTGAGATCGCTGCCATCACGGTCTTGGGTTTGTCCAGGCCACTACCATCTGACCTCGGACCTGCCAGCAGCTCTTGTAACCATGGGGTAATAAAGTAGTGGAAAACAGCTACAATTTGTCTCATACCTGCGCCCTTCTACCATCAAGCATCGAGTCCCTCACAGCTCGAACCTTACCACCGGCTCTACTACATCTTCACATTTGGCGTTACCCGTGCTACCAGAGTGGAAAGTAACTCGACTTCAACCCTACGTCTTCCTTGACCACCCTTATCACCGACCACCACAGCACTGAAGAGCGGAGGAAATGATGTAAAGAGGGAGTTGAGGAATTAGAAGTAGAGATGACAGAGTAACAATTCTTGCAGCTTCTTTGTGAATATAACACCACTGACTCTCGCACCCCTTTCCAGATAGTGAACATAGTGTGAGTAGATTAAATGACAGAGAGGGAGTACAGAGAAAGGAGGAAAACTCTCATCAAACCCACTGCTAATGGAAAGAGGAGATAAACACGGGGAGGGAGTCATGATGGATGGATGGAGTTTTACGGCCTACCAGCCTTTCAAGGCCGGCCGTGTAAGGCCATTTCTCCTGGAAACCTAATAAGTAAGAGTAAGATCAGTCAAGTTACGATGAGGGAGTTATGAAGAAACACGTCTTGAAGAGAGACATCTCCACACGTTCAACAGAAGGAACTGACTTCAAAACCAGTGGAGTGGTTGATACTGCCAAACATCATAAGTCAGGGCTGGGAAGAGCGTGGGCGGTTGTTGTCGCACGAGGAGCTCAAGGCAGTCAGGACAAGGGATGAGAGGCACATGAACCAGATTGAAGAGAATCGAAGCAGCAAACAAATGTCGCGTAATCCACTGCAAGGTAAACAGTAAGTAATGAAAAGTGCAGCACGTGCCTCGTTAGCGGCGTGACGCCCTTGAAGAAGAGGGAACAAAAACGAAAGAAAATGTGTGTACTCGTTCAGAGGGGAAAGGTGTGTCGTCTGTCCCTCTCTTGAAGATGGAGTGGTAACGTTGTTGGTCTTGGAGGGTGCTGGAGTGTTGGAGCATGGCAGTGCCAGATCTGCGCACAGTAAATTCCAGACTCTAAGGGGGTCAAAGAGCAGTCACGATACGACCTAGTTTGCGGCGGCTCTCATAAACGGTTTTGCGCTACATGTATGTAGAGTTCTTTAAAGGATGAATACCAAGAATACGTGTATATTGGGCTGCTGATGTTACTTCTGTATCATTCTTGACAGAAAAAGTCTTTCAGTCTCTGCTTTTGCCCGACAGCAAAATCGTTTCCACGTAAAGACGCGTTCACACGACTGGCATCCACACACCTTGTAACCAGGAAGTTCAATCATTGAAATCTAATTTTCCATGATCTTCCCACTCCGGATCCAAAACCAAAACATCGGGATATTTGTGCAGATATTCTTCAGATTCTGCATTTCTTTGTTGATTTATTCGAAATAAGCCACGCAGAACATCAGTATAGTGGCGTGCCCCACGTTCCAGATTCTCTGACATTGCTTATCAAGCGCAAATTTCAGCGGATCAAAAGAAATTAAGATGTCAACACGCATGTAAACAGCAATGAATGCCGAGCTTTGGCTATACGTTGTCCCAACGTTTTCAGAACATGTGACGTGCAGTTTTAATCTACTCTTCAAAACTGAAGAGTTGCGAGAGATTCCCTCCCCCTTGACCACAAATCGCAATTCTGCTACGTCCGTGGGCTAGCCGGAGGCCGTCTGGTCTAACTCACATTGACGTACGGCCAAGATGCTGATGACGATTAAAGTTTAACGTCCTATCAGCCGTTGTTGGTTATCTAAGGCCATCGATCACGAACAATCACAAAAACTGTTTGAGCAAGTTCAAGTCGATGAATGGATGGATGGATGGATGGATGGATGGATGAGTGGATGGATGGATGGATGGATGGATGGATGGATAGATGGATGGATGGATGGATAGATGGATGGATGGATGGATGGATGGATGCATGGATGCATGGATGGATGAATGGATGGATTTCTACAGCATGTCAGCCTTTGCAGACTATGTTAGACCATTGGTCACGAACAATCACACGATTTGTAGAGTAAGAGCAAGTTACGATGTCCCTATTCATTCGCCTCTTACGAACATCGTAAGGAGACGCAATGGGGAGTGGGTGGTGGTGGAGGGGGGGGGGACCTGCGTCCACACTATTGCGGAAAACAAAATCACAGGGACATTGCTAAAATGTATGAAAACAAAGAGCTATTAGCCGCGACTGACCGAACTTTCAAAGGGGCCCGCTACTAGTAAATGATGTGCGTTGCCGTCACCATATTAAATTTTGTCCAGACCACACGAATAATGAATGCACTGTACACATTCGAGGGCGGATTATGTTTCACTTATTATTCGAAATTTGCAAGCAAGGCCCAATAATAGCCAGATCCACCTAGGACTGTAATATGAGACCTTAATAAACCGAGGTCTAGTGTGTGATACGCATTCACAACATCAAAATCACGCACTATAAAGATCCTGACGCTCATGTCCTCGACGGGTGGGTGTCGGCCACAGTATTAAAAAAAAACACCCAGCACGCACAATTTCTCCTTTGTGGAAAACAGTGTGCCAGCGCCTTTGGCAGCAGGACACTGGTCTCATTGACTTGAGACACTACAAACTGAGTGGCAGCCTCGACATCGGCTGAAGCGCTTTGAGTCTCACTGAGTGGGAGTATCGCGCGGTATAAGAGTGATTTAATAATAATAATGTACGTCTCGTGTTTGCAAGCATGGACGGACGGACGGACGGCTTTTTACGGCCTATCAGTCTTTTAGGATAGGCATTGATCACGACAAATCATTAGAGCTGGTTAGAAAAAAATCAAATCTATTCACGATTTCCCCTGTTGTTCACCTCTTACAAATATCGTAAGGAGACGTGGTGAGTCATTTCCTACCCCCAACCCACAGGGCTGGGTGGGTGGGATGGGGTTGGGGCGGGGTGGGATGGAGTGGGGGTGGGGTGGGGGTGGGGGTATTTCCAGAGTATTTTGAAAAAGTTGAACGCGAATGACAGCAAGGATCTGCACTGTCTTGATGTCAAATTCTGTCTTTTCTTGCTGAGCCTTGCTTAGGGAGATCTGATTAAATTCGGCAAATGCATTTCTCGGCAGGAGTACAGCGGAATCTGAAGGAAGTAGCTGCGTGCAGGCACGAAGCGCACGAGATTTTTGACGAGGCTGCCACATTCCATCAGCGCGCGATAGTTCGCCGCGATAGTTGTACATTTGTGAACTGCTCGTGCAGTCTGGTCCGGCAAAAGGTGCATAAAGTTGCTGGAGCGAAACGTCAGAAAACGCGATTAAAGTCTCTGACCTTATTTTTTTTGTCAAAATTGAGTTTCAGCTACTTATTGCCTCTGGAACCATTTTTCTGGCATCTCTGAGAGTGTTGAAGATAATCACAGCCTAAAACGTTGTGGTGCTAAGTAAAGAGTGTTTTTGATACAATTATTCAAGGACATTTTCATGAATTCAAGAGCATACGGGAAAATACTGAGTACTGCAAAATAAGTGGTGTATTAAACAATTTCCGATCCCTTGACATCAAGATGGTGGCATACTGCGTTCCGCTTTGAACATAGTTCGACAAACTAGTGCGCACTACGTCACTAAATCCAAGTCACGTGATCTACTCCTCTCGTTCAGTGCTAAAACCGATCTCACAAATCGGCTTCAAACACAAAATAGCACTTTTCTCAACAACAGTAGAAAAAGTATTTAAAACAAGATGTGCCGTCGCTTCAAAGCTCAGTTTAAGAGTTATATGTGTTACCCACCCCATGTGGTCTGACAAGCACAAAGTCTACCTGGGTTGAATAGCAGGTTTGAATCTCCCACGGTACCGCAACTGCTGCTTAATTTTGAAATCGTTAGTCTTCTCTAGGTTTGCTCTGTCCACTCACATTTAATCCTGTCGTAAAATTAATTTGTAAAACGCATTTCACGCCTTCTGCTAAAGCCGGTTCTTAACTGGTGTTTGCCAAGGTTTGGCAAATACTGGCCAAGTATTCGGTCAAAATTTGCCCGGTCTTGGGATATATTCGCTGAATATTTGGTAAAGTGTTCCAGTTCATAATTGGTTTTCGCCAAGACTTGGCAAATTTTTGCCAAGACTTGGGATATTAGCTCGACAGGTAATGCCAATAGCTATTGCCGCGAGGTATTCGTGCGATCCCCTCAGAGCACAACGGCGGAAAAAAGTCGCTTCGTTTACGTTTACAGCCGTTGCACACTTACGGTATGGGCATGATGCCGATCTCTCTCTCTCTCTCTCTCTCTCTCTCTCTCTCTCTCTGGCTCTCTCTCTCATTCTCTCTCTCTCTCTCTCTCTTTATCTCTCTCTCTTTCTCTCTTCTCTCTCTCTCTCTCTCTCTCTCTCTCTCTCTCTTCTCTCTCTCTCTCTCTCTCTCTCGCTCTCGCTCTCGCTCTCTTTCTCTCTCTCTCTCTCTCTCTCTCTTTCTCTCTGTCTCTCTCTCTCTCTCGCTCGCTCGCTCGCTCTCTCGCTCTCTCTCGCTCTCTCTCACTCTCTCGCTCTCTCATTCTCTCGTTC
This sequence comes from Theodoxus fluviatilis, assembly GCA_034096865.1. Classification (NCBI taxonomy): domain Eukaryota; kingdom Metazoa; phylum Mollusca; class Gastropoda; order Cycloneritida; family Neritidae; genus Theodoxus; species Theodoxus fluviatilis. Next base: position 27,269 of record JAWQFJ010029094.1, on the reverse strand, counting down.
TCTCGTTCTCTCACTCTCTCTCTCTATCGATCTAATCTATGTATCTATCTATCTATTTATCTAATCTATCTATCTATCTAATATAGCTATCTAATCTATCTAATCTATCTATCTAATCTAATATATATCTATATCTAATCTAATCTATCTATCTAATCTATCTATCTAATCTATCTATCTATCTAATCTATATATCTAATCTATCTCTAATATATCTATCTAATCTATCTATCTAATCTATCTATCTAATCTATCTATCTAATCTATATATCTAATCTATCTATCTATCTATCTAATCTATCTATCTAATCTATCTATCTAATCTATATATCTAATCTATCTATCTAATCTATCTATCTAATCTATCTATCTATCTATATCTATCTAATCTATCTAATCTATCTACCTAATCTATATATCTAATCTATCTATCTAATCTATCTATCTAATCTATCCATCTAATCTATCTATCTAATCTATCTATCTATCTATCTATCTATCTATCTATATATCTATCTATCTATCTATCTATCTATCTATCTATCTATCTATCTATCTATCTATCTATCTATCTATCTATCTATCTATCTATCTATCTATCTATCTATCTATCTATCTATCTATCTATCTATCTATCTATCTATCTATCTATCTATCTATCTATCTATCTATCTATCTATCTATCTATTTATCTATCTATCTATCTTTCCACTCACGACCAATCCACAGAATGATTAAATTGATGGTTTATGAACTAGGGAGTGATAACCTTTTCAAATAAGCATGACAGTGATGGTTCGCCTGATGAATTGATAGTGAACGTCATAAGGTAGTTGCTGAATAAACGAAAGGTTTTTCTATGGGAAGCTAAATATTTAATGGAAAAAAAAGGATTTTAGTGACGAATTTGTTGCTTCAAAGATATATTTCAGGGATATGAAGGTAATTGTAAAGTGAAAATTTTCTACGCCAAACAGCCAGCTTTAAAGAAGGTTCTATTAAATTTGTAGGACGAAGTGGGACTCATCCCCAACCCCCAGGGGGTCTTACAAATCGAATCCCCTCCATGGTTTGGAAATAAACTTTGACCCAGCCCTCTCCCTATGCGGTGCGCTACAAGCGAATTCCGGGGGCAATATGTGTCTTCTGGGCTTGGCCATATTTCACCCAACACCATGACTTAGGTCTTCCACAGCCTCATACTGCCTGAAAAAGCTGATGACCGAATGGCCTCATTAACTCCTCCGTTCTTCCGTTCCTCCGTCCCTCCCTCCGTCCCTCCCTCCCTCCGTCCCTCCCTCCGTCCGTCCCTCCCTCCCTCCCTCCCTCCCTCCCTCCCTCCCTCCCTCCCTCCCTGGAGGTCCTTACAGCTTTATCTCTCTCTCTCTCTGTGTGTGTGTGTGTGTGTGTGTGTGTGTGTGTGTGTGTGTGTGTGTGTGTGTGTGTGTGTGTGTGTGTGTGTGTGTGTGTCTGTGTGTCTGTCCCGACTTAACGGCTGATATCTCAAAAACTACTTAACGGATTTCCTTGACATTTTGCACACTTACTGGAAGTTAGGTCCGATTGAATGTATCACATTTTCAGAATCAAGGTTTGAAAAGAAAAGGACTTTTTTTTTACGTACGGAAGTTTTGGTGTTGCAAAGAAGGCAAGGGACGGAACTCTGCCCCGACTCAAGGGACGATACTGAGAGCGAGAGAGAGAGAGAGTGAGAGAGAGTGTAGGCCTACACCACCAAGTTCTGTTCGCGTGGCCTAATGGCAGTGAATCGATATTAAACTTGGAAGAAATAGACCTTGAGTATCCTAAAATGTACAAGACCACTCAAATTTCATGAACTATCAACCATTTTTCTACAATTTACAGTGCAAAATGCGAACCGAGGGGGTTTGCAGGAAAACATTTTATATCCGCTTTACAAATCTAAACTGTAAGATTTCCGGATTAGCTCACTCGGTAGCGCGTTGGATATTCATTTGTCGCTGGGACATGCATGGTTGTACGGGATGCGTATACAGGTTCGAATCCGCACAGAAGCTTCTTTTTATGTGTGTTGGTATTCGAGAGAGAGAGAGAGAGAGACTGACTGACTGACTGACTGACTGACTTTATTGTTCAGGCCACCGGCCCATCACAAGTACATACATGACTTGCTTCCATGTCAGGAGCTCCGCATTCTCTATCAACATTGAGAAGGTATGGCATAAACAACTGGAAGTACATACTCGCATACATTACTGTCTAGGTTGTGCAAGTGTAGCAATCATTTGACACATTATTTACATGTACAATCAGACAGCATTGCTTTAGGTGATTTGTTCTGGACAAGTCAGACACTGATCTCGTAGTTGGAAGGCATAATAAATGTACATTGCCACCCTGCGTGTTTTCATAAAACCACATCCATTTATTAAAAAGGTAGCATCAGTGGCCTCAGGACATTTAAGATATTCCTTAATGTATCTGTTACGTAAATCATTGTACAAGGGACAGTCGAACAAAAAATGTTTCTCATTTTCTATTACACCACAGAAGGGGCATTGCTGGTCTTCACTATATCTGTGCGAGAACTGATTATTTCCTCGCAACTCATTTACTCCACATCTAAATCGGATCAGTACATCTCTGAATTTTTTTATATCCATGAAATCTAGGTACTTCTCACATTCTAACGTAGTTTTGAAGGATCTATACATTCGGAATCTTTCGCTATCGTGTATTTTGCTGTTCCACGTCTGCCTGTTACAATCAAGCAACCTAATTTTCAGCTTGCTTAGAAAGCTTCTTTCGGTAGTAGTAATGCCTCCGCTCCTCCAGATATATGCATATCCGGCCTTACACAAAGTATCTTCAACTGATTTGGCCCAATTGAGTTTATCTGGGATCTTTGCATTGGCTAGCATGAGATAGGCTTGCTTAGGTAGCCTGTCATCAGACATTTTGGTCAGTTTTAGCCAGTATCTGATAGCTTTCATTGCACTATTAATGGCGAGAGGAAACCTTCCCGTTTCTCCATATACCAAGCTGTTAGGCGTTCTGCAGTCCACCTTTAGGAAACGTTTGCAAGCAAACATATGTGCTTTTTCTATGGGTTTGTGTTCCTTTAGGCCCCATATCTCTGAAGCGTACAGTAAAGAAGGCTGAACTTGTGCATCATATAGTCGGAAAAATAGTTTAGGTTTCATGTTTTTAAGACTCCACATCAATTTAAACAAATGCATTGTTTTTCGTTTCGCTGCAGTAGCCAGACTGTCCAAGGATATTGTTGTTGAGAGTTTTGTAGAGAAAATATAACCCAGATATTTATAGCTGTTTACCACCTCAAGTTGTTTCCCATTTAACATCCATTTTTCACCTTGAGCTAAATGTCCTCCTCTCCGGAAAACCATGACCTTTGTCTTGCTTGTGTTTATTTCTAGGCCAATGCGTTGTGACGCACTAGCAAGATTGTTAATCTGGGTTTGAAGTCCTGTGGGTGAGGTCGACAGAAGTGCCACATCATCCGCGAATATGAGGAGATAAAGCTCCGACTTTCCACTTAACATTTGAATACCATGTTTACCGTTTTCTCGTACATAGTCTGCTACTTGGTTGATGTAGAGAGAAAACAGTATCGGTGATTCTAAGGCACCCTGTTTTGTGCCAATGGGGCAGTTAATGAACTCTGAGAGGTTACCCTTCCATCTGACACAAGTTTTCACATGGGCGTACATAGATTTTAGCATATTAATCAATTTTTCAGAGGCTTGTGCTTTAGCAAGTGTACTCCAGAGGATCTGGCGGTCAACGGAATCAAAGGCTTTTTTATAATCAACAAATGCTATATATAGTTTCCCTCTGCCCCTTCCATACACATGTCTGTTTATCATGCAGTGTAGCGTAAATATGTGGTCGACGGTAGAATACCCTGTCCTAAAACCAGCCTGTTCCATGCAGATTTTCCCTTTGCCTTCAGCCCATAAATGCAGTCGCTTAGTTAATACAGAGGTAAAGAGCTTGCTCATAGTGCTTAACAGGGATATACCTCTGTAGTTTGAGGGGTCGAGCCTGTTGCCTTGCTTGTGCAGAGGGATAGTGATTGATTTGCTCCATTCTCGTGGGAAGGTTTGAGCATCATATATGGCATTAAAGAGCCTTACTAAGAAAGGCAGCATGTAGCCACGACTCAGCTTGAAAATTTCTCCTGGGATTTCATCTAGACCTGGAGCTTTCCCACCTGAAAGCTTTGTTATTGCTTGGTTTACTTCATCTGAGGTAATTGGTGCATCCAGAATATCATCAAAAGTTACCCCTCTGTAGAGATCATCTCTGGTTTGCACCTGAGTGTTAAGGGCGGGACTAAACAGGTTCTCAAAATATTGTTTCCATGTGTTCATTTTAATATCAGGGTATTGTGCCCTCCTGCTTGTCCTCTTGCGTATTAAGGACCAAAACTGACTGGAATTGTTCATGTTGTCTGAAATAAGTTTTAAAGCATTTTTGTGGTATTCTTTTTTCTTATCTCGTATTAGTTGTTTATACATTTTCCTATTCTGCACGTATTCTTCTTTGTCATTGTTGCGGTGTGTTTTTCTATATTTCATAAGGGCTCTCTTTGCTCTATTCTTTTGGTCTCTGCACTCATAGTCAAACCAATCTGTAGTTTTACTTTGTAGCCTCTCGTTAATTCTGTAGGTGCGACGCATGCAGTCTATTGCCCCAAGGAGAATTTTTGTAGTCAATTCGACGGTAGAATCTATGCAAGTGTTAAGAGTTTCAAAAGCCAATTTGAGGGAAGTACTAAAGTAAGAGGTCTGGAGGTGTTCGATGACATCTGTCTCTTTGGTTTTATCCCAGGTTAATTTGCTGATTGTTTTATAAGTCTCATTTGTTCTGTTTAGACATATTTCTGATCCCAATATTATCTCAAGTGGCATATGGTTGGAGTCTATCCTACTGCCTACAGTAAAGTGTACATTGGCCGTTTCTGTAAGCAAGCAGTAGTCTATCACACTATTTCCATGTTCAGATATGTAGGTAAATTTTCCACTGCTATCACCCTCGTTGCTACCATTCAGTATAAATAAGTGGTATAATTTACAGAAATCTATCAACATTTCCCCAAACTGGTTTGTGGTGTCATCTTGGGAATTTCTGGTAGCTGCAGAATCTCGGCAAAAACAAATATCTAGCTCATCAGAGACTCTTTCGTGATCATTGTCGCTGTCGGTATGTAGATTCCACGTACCCACTCTCGCATTTAGGTCTCCACAAATCATAACAGTATTGTTAGGATACGCCTCTAACAATTCAAGCATAATACTCTCTAGAAATTGGACAGCACATTTTTCTTCTCTGTCTCTGTAGTAAGGCGAATTTACAGGTGGTACGTACACGCATATAAGAATGATATCTGCGATGGGTACATTTCTCAACCTCAGTATAAGTATATTGTCATAGCAACATTTTATCTGAACCACTTGACAGGCACAGGTTTTCTTTACCATAAACACCACTCCACCAGAACGCCTCCCTTGGCGGGACAGCTTGATAGCAGGTGAATGGTATACAATGTAATCATCAAAATAAATGGAGAAGTCGAAGGTCTCTGCCGTAAATGTTTCTAAGAGAGAGAGAGAGAGAGAGAGAGAGAGAGAGAGAGAGAGAGAGAGAGAGAGAGAGAGAGAGAGAGAGAGAGAGAGAGAGGTAAGAAGCGAATGAATAGGGACATTGTGACTCGACTTGCTCTTACTCTACCAGTTCTTCTGATTTTTTGTGATCAGTGGCCATACATAGCCAACATTGACTGATAGGCCGTAAACTCCATCCACTACTACCGTCCATGGTTTCTTTAACTAACTGCAGTTTGTCGTTGCAGCATTGGGAAAACGCCTGATCAAGCTACGTGTTGTGATCACTACGACCCCCACTCGATATCAAGGCGGCACAAAGAGCACGGTAATGAACTGATGGAGGCGTTTTGAACTGCACTCTGTAGTTTCTGGCGCGTATGTGACCGGCATCCCATCTCGGAAATTCAAGCAGACCGCATGCGTGTCTTCATCCAGAGCATTCAATACTTCGCCAGGGGGAGAGCTTTGAACTCAAGAAGCCTCACTGCAGAGCTAAACCACCTAGTCCATAGGATCAGAAGCTGATCAGTTCGTGGTTTGCAACTCATCCTATGTTGGACTGCGGGAATTTCTCATCCTCTCTACCCCACCCTCCATCACCACTCTCCATCACCACCCTCCATCCCCACCCCCATGCCCCCCATCCATCGTGTATAGCTGCTGCGTCCAAGGTGTCTTTCCGCACGCCCAGAAAACTCACAGGGGTCAGGTTGTATCTAGACATTGCATCTCTTTTGCGTGAAGACCTCAGTCTAGCTTAAGGAGCATAAAGCAAGATATGACGTCAGGCCTTTGTTTTCGACGTAAAGGATTTTTTCTGGATTTGCTTTGCTGTAGATGAACATCAGCATTCATAAGTATATAAGCTGTCCTTAGCGCTGAAGGCATGGAGCCTGAATACAACCACGAGCAAACACAGTCGGTCACAGAAGGTCCGGACGATATGGAGATAGAAGAGATAACGCGCGTTTACTCCGTGCAGCCCTGGGTTGCCAACACGACGAGACATAACAGCTTGGGGTCACTCGCATTTCAGGAGACCAGAGGGACCTTCGTATGTTTGCAGGGAAATCTTTGGAACCATCGTCACAGGTGCGCCAGCGACGACACCATCGCGAGACCGCGTGTCCGAAAGACCGCGAGAGACGAAGAGGACGAGGCAATCTGCGCAAGAACCTGGTCGCCCAAGAGGCTGAGGCTGTCCATCCCGGAGCGCACCGACAGCGTAACCAGCAGCTATACCACATGCCCTGACTGTTCCGTGCCAGATCCGCCTCCAGACACAGGTACTTCCTTGGACACATCTGCACCGGAAGTCCGCAACAGCAAGGAGCGATGCAACCACGAGCCAACCAGCCCAGAAGCACTGGAGAAGCCCTGGAGACCTCCAGAGGAACGAGGCAGGAACGCAGACAGGGCAGAGCAGAAGCGAGTTCCGGCAGATCCTGAAAGACTCAAACATCGCGCCAGGCGCAGGAAGACAACCTGCTCGCCACATCATGCGGACTGGAGCAGTCTTCCCAACGTGGCGCTGATCAAGATCTACCGCTGCCTTGGCCACGCAGACCGGCTGAACATGTCAACCGTGTGCTCCCGGTGGCGCCGGGCCTTCTTCAGTCCCACGCTCTGGCGACGAGCTGTCCTGAGGCCCACGTCC